>CM029507.1:70344336-70432014 GCA_017140475.1 Eucalyptus fibrosa
AAATAATAATCTAACCTTCATTTAACGACTCAAGTTTTGACCATCGATAGTGGTTCTATAAAATCTTTCATGATATCTAAGCTAAAGGTTTTGAAGTTTGAATCTTTTGAGGCCCCATTCGCATCCCTAATTAAATTTCCCTTTATAGTACTAGGCAAATGACTAGACCAGCGTGAGGAGAGTATTAAAATATTTATATAATAAGTAGAGGCACTCATTATGATTTAAAAACTTTAGAGCGAGTTGGCAATCAAAGTCGCAAATAAAGTGTGGCAATGTTAGGTGACAAATGGGGAAGGGTGAGGGGATGTCATGGTCCCAACATTAATTTTTATGGAAGTGATGTTTGTCTAGTGACCTGCAAGCAGATCAATAACACGTCATTTTCCTTGTGTTGAATATATAGGCGTGGCTACTGTTAAATTAAATTGCTCATGATTACCAATGTAATGGTCAGTACGTGATTTGGTGTGAGTCCTGTTTTGAGTGTTTTCTTCTTCGTTTGGGGTGATAGGAAAAGGGGGTATAGGGAAAGTTGGAGAGAAAGAGAGGGGCCAAAATGACAAAGTCGGATTGGAGTCTGCCAAGGAGCAAAGAAAGTGGAAGAAAACAGCAATGCAAAATAACGTCAATTCCATTTCTATGGTTGAGCAAGAGACGATAAAAGAGAAACGGTTGCTCTTCCTCCACAAAGGTTGGGGTTTACGCGGTGTCCTAAAGTACAAGAGGGATAAGAACGTAAACAGCATGTTGGAAGATCTGCAAGATATATTCAGATCATATGGAATATTCTTCGAGGATCAATCAAAGATCATTTAATATCAAATCTATTCTGTATATTATTTAGTTGCCTTTTTCATTATACAACTCTTGTAATATAAAACATTGACATTGTGCGTTGCAGAATATACGAGAGAATACAGAAAAACTTTCTCACAATTTCTCTCAATCTTCTTCTTGATTTCTTACATGGTATCGAGCATCCGGTTAAGACCGAGAACTTCCGCACTTGTCTTCGAATTGCCTCTTGTGATCTTGTTCTTGGTTGTTGCTACACTTGCAAACCAAAACAGCATCCAACGAAATTCTTGAAACCTTCTTTTATCAACCTGCAGATCAAAGTTCGCAGATTTTTATCATGACAAATCCCGGAAACACCTACCTCGGTAGTCGAAGAAACGGAGTTGACAAGCCCTACTTCACCAAGCGTATGAATTCAACCATCACCAACCCAGCAATCAATCAACCACCAAAGAACACGCCTTCTGGCAATCTAATCCGGCTCGGTTCAATCCAGGGTTTCCTTTCTCGGCTATCCTTATCAATGGATCACCGTACCATGGATGCTTGGATCCAAATCCCGGACACATCCTGCGGGCTACCAAGGCGTGCGGACCGATGGAGGTCACCAACCAACGGACTGGGCAGACTCAACCCGCCCTAAGCGAGACGGGGCGGATCGGGAGTTCAAATCGGGGACAGACTACAACCAATACGGGGTTTCCACCGGGGTTTGTACCCTTTCCCTTTGCGGCCGCCATGGGTCACACGGAACCGGACGCGCTATATGTTTCCCACGGTAAGACGGACAGAGTTGAAGCTCATCGGCAACCATCTCACGGGATCCGAGAACTATTCGAGGCCAGGCGCGAAGTCCGTCGAGCCCTCATCACGAAAGATAAAGAAGGATTTATCGACGGAACAATTTCCGTTCCAACGGATGAAAAATTAGGGCGACAATGGAAAAAATGCAACCAGCTTGTTAGAACGTGGATCGGAAATTGTATTAGCCCGAAATAGGCGCCGGGTTGCCCCAACGGAGGACTCAAAATTTTTTGGGATAGTATAAAAGAGATGTACGGGAAATTGGATGGGCGAGGATTTTTCGTTGCATCAAGCCCTCTACGGGCGGAAGCAAGGAAACATGGCCGTCCGGCCTGCTTCAACAAGCTCCTCGGCCCTGCGGAACGAGCTAGAGGCCGCCGAAGAAAAACTCATCGGACCGAAGAAACTCTCCAACGGTACAAAGGGATAAAGACCGAGAAAAGGCAACCAGATTTTTTTTGTTAATCCTCAACGAATCTTACCTCACTTTCGAGTCTCGAGATTACGGCCATGGAGCCTCCGCCGCCGATTGGACGGATTTTCCAACTCGTGAGTACGGGAGGAGAACCCGGAGACTTACCTCCCGGAGAAACGAGATCGACGGGCGGCCCTCGTGGCAAGGAGTGAGAGAGAAGGGTCGAAAACCCTAGAAAAGAGGCGAAGTTCATCCTAGGGTTCGCGAACGAGACCTTGCACAAGGTCGCGGACGGGCGGCTCGATCGATCGCGACGTCAACGGCTTCAAAGGGACGCCTACACGGACGATGCGGACGGCGGAGACAGTTCCGGATCAAACGGATCAAACGGTCCTCCTTTTTTCGAAGAATATCGGGCCATTATGGGCGAAATATGGAGGCCTAATTATGGGCCGAATTTTGGGTCAAATTTTAAAAATAAAATAAAGCTTTTTGTGATTATTACCCAGCGGCCTCACCACACGGTGTGACAGCTGTTGGAAATTGCATGGCCGACACGGAGAAAAAAAGAAGGAAATCTCAATTGCAGCAGCTTATCAACTCACGGGATCAGGCCAGTCAATCCATCACACATTACGAGTATCGACAATTGATGCAAGCGCTACAAGTGGATATTCCAAAAAGGGGAGCAGCTTTCGGGTATTTCTCATTGTCTAAATACAATATCAAGGAGCACCTGGATTATTGATTCTGGAGCTAGTGATCATATTACTTGTGACAAGAAGCTATTTACTGTTATTAATAGAGATTTGGATAGTCACATTATTGTGCAATTTGCCGAATGGAAATGTTACTCGTGTGTCTACGGCGGGAACAATAAATCTTAGCTCTCGGCTACCCTCACAAACGTCCTTTATGTCCCCGAGTTTCAATTTAATCTTATCTCTGTGTCTAGAGCTTGTGAAGAAAATTCCTGCAAGGTCTCATTCATTCTTGTCAAACATGTCTTTCGGAGCCCTTTCGATTAGGCCGATGGGCTGGGGTAATACGTCGATGGACTATATTTCTGGAAAAATTCAGCGAACCTTGATTTTTTCATTATATGGAAAACAATCATTGTGTGATTTGACTACCAATGATAAACAATTCACTTTGCATTCCGAATGGGTCATAGTTCTTTATTTCCTTATTCGCAATGTCTATTTGTCCACTTGCCATGGACGGTCCCGCGTTCCCTTTCCAATAAGCACAAATCGTGCGGATGATTCATTTTTTCCTTACTCCATATTGATGTCGGGGTCCTTACCATACACAAAATCATGATGGGTCTCGCTTTTCCTCACCATTGTGGATGACCATTCTAGGGCCACTTGGATTTTTCTCATGCGGTCTAAGAGTCAAGTCATATCTCATTTAAGAACTTTTCTTTCCCTATCAAAGACTCAATTTGGGAAAACAATCGTCGTATGGGTTGAGACAATGGGAAGGAATTCTTTAATCATGAATGTCTTGCCTTGCTCTCATCACGGGATCTTACATGACGTGAAGTTCTGTTACATATACCCTGACCAAATGGAGTAGTGGAACGGAAACATCGCCATCTATTGGAAGTTGCTCGTGCCTGAAGTTTCAGCTTCCATTCGACAATTTTTAGGCATGTTTTAAGCTATGACTTATTTGATTAATAGAATGCCAACCAAGATTCTTGATGGTCGCTGTCCTTTTGAATTGCTCTTTGGAAAAAGCCAACTATGAGTCATCTAAAGATTTTTGGCTGCCAATGTTATGCCACTATAGTAGGCCCTCGAGATAAGATGGGTCCTCGTGCTCGCCGTTGCACATTCATAGGATATGCCACTCTACAAAAGTGCAAGGGATTTATGATTCATCAAGGAGAATTCTTTATCGTCGTGATGTTTTGTTCCGGAAAATATTTTTCCTTTTCTTTTGCCTGAGGAACCAAAACACACATAGCCAAGGACTTTACTCTTCGTCTTATGTTGAAAAAACAGCAGATGATCGGGCTATATTCTATTTCCTGCTTCGAGAGAGAAGGGAATCAACCCTGGAATTAACACCTTCTCTGGAATCTTCGCAACAAGTTTGAGTGATGAACTGTAATCGATTCCTCTCTGTTGATGCGTGTTCCTATTGATGCGGTTCGGATCAATTATCCCACGCAAACATTCCACCAAGGCGCTCCGTGAGTGCCACGTCCACCAACTTGGACGAAAGCTTCGTGTGTGGCATCGAAACTCGCTAGGTATACTTTTTCCCATCTCATCTTATGTTTCATTCGTCGGCTATCGGCGAGCATCGGTGTTGCATTTCGTATTTCTGAGAGCGGCCGTCCAACTATGATGAGGCAAGCAACGATCCAAGATGGCAACAAGCCATGCAAAGCGGGGGTACGAGGCCTTAGTAGACAATCGGACGTGGGAATTCGTATCTTTACCCCGGATCGAAAGGCAATTGGGTGTAAATGGGTGTACAAGATCAAATATCGAAGCCCGAGATGGATCAATTGAGAGGTACAAGGCTCGATTAGTGGCTAAAGGCTTCACACAGCATAGGTTTGACTATCATGAAACCTTCTCTCCGTCGCCAAAGATGTTAAGCGCTCATTTCTCTCAATAGCAGCTTTTTAGGGACTGGGTTACATCGAGATGGATGTTCACAATGCCTTCTTACATGGCGATTTAAATGAAGAGATTTATATGGATGTACCACAAGGTTTTACGGAGACGGGGGGAGAATAGGGTATGTCGTCTCCGCAAATCCTTGTATGGTCTTAAACAGGCTTCCGGACAGTGGTATGCCAAAGTGGAGTCCACGATAGTGCGGGTTTTCAACGGTCAGATTTGACTATGCTGTTTTTTACGGACTAAAGGTACGTCATCTATATACTTAATGATATATGTGGGTGTGAGCATCCAATTTTCTCAAGTTTATTTTCGGTCGATTGAGTCGGGGAAATTTCATACGTGCATATAGTTCGTCTCTCGAGTTGACCACTCACGAGAGAACTAGTTTATTGAGTGAAGTAATTAAGAGATTTTTACCGCGTCGGACTTGGGGGTGATCACCCACAGTTGAGATGCAGCATTTCACAAAGCTACTCGGTGGGTAGGCGCGCTAAAATCGCACTAGAGTTAGAGTTAGTGAAATTGAATTGAATTTTGAAATTTGAAAGTCAATGGGTGTTGCAAATCTTATTAGGAAAATTGGATTAATTCATGGACTTTACTTTGAACTCAATTAGAGAATTGATGGAAATGGAAGTAATTAAGTGTACAAGAGCTTGGACCCCGGAAAATGAATTGAACCCTATTGAAAGATGTTATGGAGAAATTGAGTTAGTGGAAGTGACATCGGCGGGTGATGTCATGGTGGAGAGCCAAAATTAGGGAGAACTCGACAAGTGTCACAGGCAATTGGCTCACCAAAGTGGGGGTGTCCCATCCACTTCATCTTCAACCTCCATCACCTAGGAAAGGAATTTGGGGTTGAGGGAGAGAGAGAGAATCCGACAGAGCTGCCAGCCAGTTCGTCCGCCATTGGCCGCTCGATCGTTGCCACCGCCGCTCGCCTCCGTCACCGTCTCGCGTCGTCCGCACGCCCCTCCGTCGCCGCTCGTCCGCGTGCGAAGCCTCGCGTGAGGCCCCGGGTGCGGGCGCAAGTCGCGCGCCGTCGCCGCCGTCCCTCGCCGACTGCGGTCGCCGTTCGTCGCCGCCTCGCCCGCCGTCGCCGTCTGCCGCCGTCGCACGCCGCCACCGTTCCTCAGCCGTTCCGTCGCCGTTCCGCCATCCCCTCAAGCTCAGTTAGTGCTGGAAGAAAAACCAGCAAGATCTAGGATCTTCCGGGCTCATTTGGTCCCCTTTTAATGCTTGTTTGGTCTTGATCCGTGTAGGTTTGTCGTGGGCGTCGTCGTGCTCTTCGCCGGAGACCCATCGGAAGCGATTCCCGGTGAGTTTACCTCACTAATCCGCGATTAGCGAGTTAATGATGCCCTAAGTAGGTTTTAACTTAGGTTGATTGTGATTAGGTGGATAGGTTGGTTTAATTTGTATGGATTATATTAAGAGGATTTATTAGATAAATGGTGTTTGGTTTTAATGGTTAGGTATGTTTATTTTTAAATAACCTTGATGTGACTTAAAGGAGTTTATTTATGATTTAAAAGTAACTTCGAAATTGATGGATTATTTAATAATATATTTATTCCGAAATTCATTAAAATAATGTTTTATTTAAAAAAAAAAAACTCGAAAAATTTATTTTTTACCTAGTTTTTCGAGAATGTAGTGTAGATCCCATTTTAGCTGCTGTGCATGTAGAAATTGAAATTGATGATTGGTTGTGGCGAATTGAGTGTGATTGTGATTTATGAGGATTCTTTAGAAAACCTAAGTGTGGGAATTTAAGGGAGATTGACGTTATATGCCACCTATTAGAGTCGCGCCCGATGGGGCCGTTATATACCACCTATTAGAAGTCGCGCCGTGGGCGTTATATGCCACCTATTAGAGTGCCCGATGGTGGACATTATATGCCACCTATTAGAGGTCGCGCCCGATGGGGCCGTGAATTACCACACTTTGTTAAGGTCGCCCAGGAAATGAGCCGTGATTGAGAGCGATGATGATTTGCTAGAATGACATGTAATCGGCCGAGTCGATTTGATCGGCCCCGGGACGATCAAGTGGTTGAATTGTTTTGATGATGTGATTGTGCCATGATTGGTTGGTTATCGAAATTGTTCGTGGTTGAATTATATAACTTGTGCTAACACACGGATGATGGCTAAGGCGAGGTAAGTCTTCTTGATGTTGTGGTTAGACTACTTAAGGTGTATTTACTTTCTAATAGGGGTTTAGGAGGGGTGAACTTCTTTGAGACAAAGTCTCATCCCAGTTTAAGGGGAAAAATATTACGGGACCATAGATGGCGAGACCTGGAGATGAGTGGCCTGCAGACGGAGATCGAGCCGGTGGACGGAGAGTCACTCCGACCCCGTGAGTCCTTGGGTCTATCTGTTGATTAGGACCCTCATACAGGTCAGTGGCGATGCATGACGAGTTCCATACATGTTTAGAGCTTGGTATCGTACCGGGCGAGATGGTGTTAGGATCGGCCCACTAGCGGCATGGATATTCCGCTGGCGGTCTTGGATGCCATCTGGGCAAGGGTGTGAGCGGACCTTCCTACCCGGTGGAGTGATCAATGCCTCGCCCCGCAATCTTGGGTGTCGGATCGAGGACGTAGGGTCGTCCAATGGGGCTGACTTTGTAGTTCTAGGGTGGTTGATTTTCTTTTGGCGGGTGATCCTTGCTATGTGGTGACCCCTTTTGATGCACATAAACTCTAACCCATTTTGGTGCATATAGCCTCCGGATCTGTTGATGTATGTAAGACTTGGATTGTTGATGATGTATGGAATTATGCTCGTTTGATTTTGAATTAATTCTTCCCTCTTTTGTCACGCGAGTTTACGTGGGGATTTCTTAAAAGCACGTTCCGCATGCGCTTTAATAATTAAATATTGGGGTCGGCGACACTACAAGAATGTCGCGTTTGGAAAACCATGGCGGGTTGTTCCCGTGCCTCGGGTTCGGGTTAAAGGCTTCCAGACGGTAGTATGCCAAATTTGCTGAGTCCACTGATAAACGGCAGGTTTTCAACAGTCCAGATTTGACTATGCTGTTTTTACACGGACTAAAGGTACGTCATCTATATACTTAATGATATATGTAGATGATATACTTATTATGGAAAGCGATGAAGTAGCTATTCAAGATTTCAAGGAATGCTTGCATTCTACCTTCCATAAAAGATTTGATGCGCAAATATTTCCTTGGAATAAATTGCCGCGATCAGGTCAAGGTATATCTACCATTTGGAAGAAAATTTGCATTGGAAATTATATCGACGGAGTTTGTCGAGGATGTAAGCCCATTTGTGATTCCAAAACAGCATGACAGCATGTAGTGAGATACACGTGTGTTCAACCCATTTCGCTTAACCCCCGGTTTACATGAGTCGCTCAACACCTTATTATCGTTCCCTTATTCACGAAAATGATAGCTCCCATGAAATTGAAGAGACTGCTCCTGATCCCCATCATCCTGCTGTAGAGTCTTGTAGGGAAACCAAAAGAAGCATTTGCATTTGGAACTTCCACTATCATCTCAACTATTAGTTGCTACTAAAAGTTCCAGACATTTGCTCCTTCTTCGCACTCAACTGGGGGGTTAGTCAAAAGGGGGATAAAGGGAGATTCAAGGCCATAAAGCATTAAAATTAATTTGTTTATAGGTACTACTTGACTTTGACCGGACTTGATAGCTCGATTGATTCTAGTATTAAACATTGCCGTGACTTTACCAAGCGAAAGCTAATGGAAGACTAAACAAACACTTAGGGAAGACTCTCCCAAGCCCATATTAATCGCTACTTTGGGTTTCTAATTTAACCAATTAAAGATTCAATTTAATTCAAATAGCAGTTATCACTAATCTATTATAAATTGATCAGAAACCCAAGTAAAATGTAGAAAAACATTTTACTTTTGTGTATCAAACCTAAACTTTAATACACCTAACATAGCCTAAGTGACTTTATTAAGAGATGATGACTGATGCAAAGTTAATGATTTTTCGTATTTTCTTTTAGAGCTAAAACATGAAACTACTTAAAGTGCATAATGACCTAACTTAAACTAAAAAATAATTTATATTAAATCCTAATCTAAATTAGGTAATTTCCTAATCACTACATTGTTCTTAAGATATGCAATTCTAATTTAGGAAATTTAATTGTTTTCAATTTATCCTAAATGCAATGCAATTTTTTATACTTTAATAATAAGAATATTTCCTAACTTAATGACATACAATGTACAAGCCCACATGTTATAAATTCACCACGACCCAAAATAGGGAATGATTTTAATGGAGGATCCAATTTCAAGTGTTAAAGATCGAAACCTCAACTATCATATGATTTAAAACGGGAAAACTGCCTACTCGGAAAATACCTAACACTTCCACACCAAATCAATTTAATATTCAATAATCCAAATTTAGGCAACCACGGCGAGAGTGTTTCCAAAGACAAGGGCAACGCTATGAGTGTGATTGGCAACTGAAGGATTGTGGGACTTGGCGGAGTTGCACCAAAAAACTAGAATCACTGGCTTTGCGTGAGGAGGCTCGCAGCTGCTGTCACTCACCAGAAAACCTAGACGTGACCGAGAAACTCACTGGCGTTGGACTAGAGGGGCTATGTTGGAATTGGTCGAGTTGGTGCCGAGGCAGGGAGGAGCAACTGAGTTGTGTAGCTTGCAGGGCGTCGGACAAGGATGACAAGAGGGGGCGCTACTAATGTTGTAAGCTAAAAAGCACCGACACTCTTCGAAGGTCTTTGTATTGTGTCCGACACTTCGATACATGTCCGACACGCTCTAACATAATCCGACACACATTCTGACACACAATCAACAAGTGTCGGAAAGTCAAACACATTATCAACTTTTCCTGACACGTGAGTTTGAAATTTCAACACACATAGGTCAATTTTAAAAAAATTTAATACTTGGTGGATCAAAACGAAAATATATGAAAAAATAATGAAAATAACAAAAATAAAAGGGGAAAGAAGAAAATTCTCACTCTCAAGTTTCTCGCTTCTAAGTTCTGATCTTCCTGAGTGACAATCAATATTTGCCGTGAGGAGTCAAACTTGATCGAAACTTGGAATTCAAGTAGTTTCGGTACTTTGGGAATGAGAACCAATTAGGAAATTCAATCATTTTGCTAGTTTGGGATTAGTGATTTCGTGACGCAATTATGGGTAGTTGGCTCATGGTCAAAAAGATTGATAAGGATGAAGTAGAAGAGACCTAGTATTTGTATGACTCATAGATTCGTGAAAGTAGACTTAAAGTAGTGGTTTTCTTTTGCTTCTTTCCGCCTCTTGCAAGTGTCGCTTGCAAGATATCTCTTTAGGTATATATCATTGGCTTGTGAGTTATCTCTCCCATTTTTCATGTCAAATTTAGTGATTTCCTTTTCTTTTGGTCATACTTCGAGGGTTCTTGTCCTGCATTTTCATTTTTCTCAAATCTTGTTTTGCAGAGGAGCTCCAAGCCAGTCTTTACAAGGAACTCTTAACTCTGTTTGGGACTATAAGAAATCTCACTAATCTTCGACAAGTATAAGAAAACATGACATGTTCCTTCAAGTTTACTATTTTGTGTTTGCAATTTTTGAATTTCTTGTTCAATCTCTATCAAATTAAAACAATGAATGATATTAACAAATGTTGGATTAATGTTTTTAGTATAAATTAATTCTATGCTCTTTTTATTATTTATTTATTTTTGTATTTATATTTAAAAATATATATTTAATATATAACGTATCGTAACATGTTTGAATTCTCTATTTTTTATATAAATGAAGTGTTGGTGTGTCGTGTCATGACATGTTATATCACATGTCGAGTGTCCATATCGATGCTACATAGGTTGTAGAAGCTACAAGGCTCGATGACATCACCTAGATCGCTATTGAGTAGTGATGCAACGTTGAAGCATGATTGTAGGAGCACAAAATAGAAGTTGTCCTAAACATTATCAAATTTTATCAATCGAGTCCATTTAGTCATTTTAACTACAAATTGTTAATATGGGTGACGGTCATCTTACGTGACATAACCGGTTTTGGTGTGGATAATTTTTAATAATATTTTAATATTTTTATTGATTTTTTATTTTTAATTTTTTAATTTTCTTCTATTTTCCTTCTTTTCTTTCTTCTTTCTTCTTTTTTTGTTTTTCCTTTTTCCTTTCTTCCTTTTTCCCTCTATCAGCCATCACCAAGCCTTGTTATCCACTAGTGTCAAGCGAGGGTGACCCTTGCCTAGGTTGGCAAAGGCCACCCTTTGCTAGATTGAGTGGCGAGGGTTTGCCCTTGCCATCCTAGGTGAGGGCGGTTGTTCGCTAGTTCAGGCGATGGAAGCCAAGGCGGCCATCGCCAACCTAGGCCTAGGCATCCTTTGTCAAAAGGCAGCCCTTGCTTGAGGTTGATGATCTTCATTAGCCATCAACAAGGCCAGGTGATGGCTAGCGAAGGGAAAAAGGGAAAAAAAAAAATTTAAAAAGAAGGAAAAATTCAAAATTAAAATATTATAAAAAAATTTGTTCAGGTTAGTGCTAGTCATGTCACGTAAAATGCCTAGTATACCGTCAACGATTTCTGACTAAAATTGACTAGATGAACTCATTTGGCAAAATTTGAAAAGATTTAGAGCTCAATTGGCAACATTGAAAAGTTTAAGACTAATTAGTAAAATTGTAATAAGTTTATGGTTTTTTGGACAATTTTTCTAAGCTTTTCATGCTCAGCTCGTGTGATTTTCGGTCACGTAGGATATTCAGTGGGCTTGGTTTAAATTTTTTTTCTCCCAAGCCGAATCCTGATCATTTAATTAAGCTCAAAGCCTCCCTTCGCAGACCCATTTAGTGCCAGTCTGATTAAAATGTGATTGACGTGGGCCTAAGGCTATGAAAATGGTTTAAATATGCAAATGTAATTAATAATATTTTTGTTTAGGGGTTAGGATCGATTTCTAATTTTTCTATGAAACAAGGGTATCGCCAAAATATAAGTGTCAATGGACGTCTTATTTTAGGTTAAAGATATTCTACAATTATGGTCTAAATCTTCATAAGTACGTAACCCTGTTAAGCAAAACTAAGATGTAAATATATCTGCTAGTGTGGACTGTTAGACTTTGCTTTTTCCCTTTTGCTTTTTTAGCCCAAACGTAGTGAATCCGAGAGTGGATAATGGTTTTTCTTTCGAATAAATGGCGAGTAGATATATAGTTAGACATATGTTAAGCGGCGGATTTGTACTCTGAAATGCTAGAGAAGTGAGCGGAACAACTCAACATGGAGGCAGGATGACATGTAACAAGCTTGTAACTCCTACATATACACATGATGAGCACATAAATCCAATCTTTCCATATAGAGTAGGATTAATTGGAAAGGTTGGGTCAAACAAAGTGGGTGCTGGCGCTGGTGATGGTTCCGTTTGTGGTGATAGTATTGCTGATGGATTTGGGCTTGGAGTGATCTGATTTGAGGAAGACAAAATCAAGGTTGTAGAGGATGGGGACGAGAGTGAGAGAGAATAGGAAGACAAGGACTGGCCCAAATATCCACAGCAGCAGCGGCAGGCCCGCGTAGAAGAGGCGGTTCCCGATGGTGTTGAGCACGAATCCCTTCTCTAGCAGCTCCATCACATACTCCGGCAACACTGCCCCATCACTATCCTGGGGGCAGTTGATGAGGATGTTGACTTGGCTGATGAAACAGATGGAGAGGGAGTGGCAAAGGAAGGAGAAGAGGAAGAGGGTGAGGAGAGTGACATATTTGAGGGCCACCGTGAAGTCCCCATGTGCCCCGTAAACCGCATCATTCAAAGGCTTCTTCACACTGTACGTGCTGCTAATCACCGCCGCCAATCCCGTGCTTAGAAGGATCGATGTCGTTGCCATCAATGTCGACCCCATTATCATGTTCCTCAGTGATTGCACCGCTAGTATGTTCTTCTTCTCGTTGTCCTGCTTTCATGCGCATGCATTAACACAACCCAAACCTTTTAGCATTTAGGTTTCATGTTAGCCATAAGCTCTAATATTATCTATGTCTATGCATACATATTATTAGGCAAACACACCATTTGTCCCTGGCTAACTTTTCTCGCACAGTGATAAAAAAAAGTAGGGACACCGTTATTATTGGTCACTATGTAAGTGCTTGATCTATAAGTTATTGATAAGCTCCTTTCTTCACCGATACACGAGGGTTCTCATCTTATCCTTGGTGTGATAACGTTAAGTACATTCGACAAATAGGAATTATAGTATAAATTGCTCAAAAATAATGACACACGTGCAAATATAGCGAGTACGTGAGAACTAGTTATGGTTACTTAGAAAAAACCAACAGAAACTATAGCTGAAGTCGATTGATTGTAAATGTATCATGAGACGTGATGACTTTTGAGAAAAGACCAAGAGGTCAAAGGCAAGGATAGAGGAATCTTCCAGGTAACTCATATGGTGGAAGATGCGTAAGCACGCGTGCGGGCTTCTAATCGTAGATTTGCAAGCATAAGTAGGGGATATAGCTTATCTCACAGACACCAATATTCCTATCGGTAGCACCAGCCGCGTTAGCCTCCCTCTCTCTCTCTCTCTCTGCAACTCTAAGGTCAAAAACCTCATATCGGGGATCACAACCTCAATTCTAGGTAGAGAGAGGACTCGAGGGAGGCAATCAGTGGCAGTGGCGACGTCAATTTTGCATAGCTTTGGCTAGGATGAGGCGGAATGATAGGAACGAAAACGGACAGAAAATGGGGGCAAAAATAGGATAGACATCTCAGTCATTAAACCCGAACAAGCTAAAAAAGCATCATTCTTTCAAAAGGAGTAATTTTTTAAGCATAAAACTATCCTCTGAATCTGAATTATAATCAGTTCACCGTTCATGCTTAAGTCCTTCATTAGATATGTGCTTGATAAAAACGCGATTCTACTTGTAGAAAAATCAATTAGCAAGCATTGGATTATATCTAATCTAATTGCAGCGCTGGTTTGTGATTGCCTTCCCATTCCAGATACACCCCGGTATATGTTCCACAAGCAAAGCCATGTATGTCTTCTTGCAATGTATTTCACGTCTGTAGTGGAGGTTGAGTTAAATTTCAAATGGAAAAGCTTAGTTTCTTCTCAAAAGCATAACGTCCCATCGGTTGTATTAGATATCTATATTGGTTTTATTTCGTTTCACAACGCAAATGCTCTTTCTCATGAACATCAAATCAACCAACCACCGACTGAAGCAAGGAATTGATTAACCTGCAGCTAATTTCTGCGGGTTCAATATATTCAACCTCTAGTTAGATAGGAATGGATCAACTAGCCAACGAGTGGTGATCGTACATACATACTTTGTAATGATATAAATAATTTATTTCGACGAAGAAAGAATCTAATAGATAGATTTAGCACAACTAATATCGATTGGAATGGAGAGATGAGAGATACGTGCCTTGATCATGGCAGAAACCCAGAAGCGGCGGGCGCGAGCATTAGTGCCGATAATGGTGGAGAGAGGGTGGGTGCGAACCTGGTGCCATAACCAGACATGGTAAGAAATCATCACCAGGAACCCCAAGGGCACAAGCATCACATCCAGGTACCATTTCCTCCATTCCACATCCATCCCTCACGCTTCCAACTCTCTTTCTTCTTCCTTTTGCTTCACCTGATCGGTGAACTTTGCTTTCCTCCCTCTTTCCCTTATATAAAAACGTGAGGGAGCAACCACAAATATTTTAGTCTGTCCTAAGCTTTCCCATGCTTATATGGAGAAATGAATGTGGACTAGTTCGAACGCGTTATTCAACGGGCCACAAACCAAGCATGAAAAAAGGCAAACCCCTCTTTTCGTGCACATTCACCAAAAAGATGTATCTTTGAACGATGATACGATGAGCCCGTAATGCGGTTCGCAACTTTGGGACGTTGTCTCCTCGTTTTCTTTACGTTCCCTTTTCTCTTTTGAAGCTTTCTATCTAGCCTCTTTTTGCACGCACATATTCAATTTCGGCCCTCTATCAATAGGTAAATTTACACTCACATACGGTTCTACTATATTAAGTAGACATGCAGTATAAGGCAACAGGAACTTATAATTTGATGGATGGGATTGCTCTCCTTCTTAGTAGTCTTGCACGTAAATTGTCCTCCCGTCCAGCATGGGACTCTTATATACAAAGGACAATCTGAGAGGCTTTAGGCTCAGTTCTCTACTGGAGAGTGTAAATGATATACATGATATAATATGCTTACAGAATTCATTGATATAATATGCTTACAGAATTCATTGTAGAGTGGTGATTAAAAGCCTTTCTATATTAATATTTACTCAGAAACTTAGGTCAATTAGCTGGTCATGTGGATCCTTCATTTTCGTTTAACAAGAAATACCAGACCTTGCCAATATTCAAGAGTCGACATACTATAGAATTGACTTGACGTGGACCCAAAACTGTATAGTTTAGGCACATCAATTCCTCTTAGCGAAAGCATGCATTGCATGTGTTCGGTTATCCATACATGTACTGAGTACATTGATATAATTGAACTCTATTTGTCAATACAAATTGGTTATTTCAAATACTTTCTTGGGAAAAGTTTTACTGCTGCCATCCCTGCAATATCAATCCTGCAATTAAGAAACGTGACTGTCATTTACGGGTCTGTTTGTTTAGAGGAAAACCATTTCCAAAAAAATTGTTTTCCCACTTTTCAGTATTGGGATGATAAAAAATTATTCAATGCGTGGAACACATTTTCCTTGAACTGAAAACAATAAATTTAGTTCGGAGAAAAATGACTTCTCCTTCTAGCAAGAAGGAAATCATTTTTCTTAAACTACCCAAGAAGTTAAAACTAATAATTTTGACTGAGAATGAAACTTGTCCAAGTAGTGGCTATTAGGGAAGCGAGCTAGCTCATGGTCTTCCGAAATTAGTTTTTACACAAGTGACGTTTATCTAGTGACATGTATGCAGATTAATTACACATTTTATTCTTTATTTGAGGTGGAGGAAATGGGGTATTGGAGGAATTAGAGAAAAAGGGAGGGGCCAAAATGACAAGAGTCAGCGGAGTGAGAGTCTGACGAGGCGCAACGAAAGTAGAAGAAAACAGCAAACCGAAATCACGTCAATTCCATTTCTCTGGATAGAAAAAGACATGGTAAAAGAGGGAAGGTTGGCCTTCCTTCACAAATTCGGGGTCTTTACGTGGTGTCCTGAAATACAAGGCATATAGGGGTGTAAACAGCGTGACGATGTGTAGTGAGATACACGTGTGTTCAATCCAAACCTTATCACTACTTCACCTATTCAAGAAAAGGATAGCTCCCGTGAATTTGAAAAGGCTGTTCATGATTGCAGAGTCTTGTCGGGAAAGCCCAAAAAAGAATTTGCATTTGGGACTTCCACTATCATATTCACCTATCAAGGAAATTCCACAATCGCCTCAAGTTGCTCTTAAAAACTCAGGATATTTGTCGTCACGACCTAGTCCATGACAAAGAACGACTCAAGGCTTTTAGGATGACGAAGGGGATGAGCATAAATCAAATACCAAACGGTAGAAAAACATTTTCAAATTATATATATTTAACTAGAATTAACTCACAAATGATATAAATATGTAAAGACAATATTTAACACTGGACAGGTCAAAGGATTAAATTGTGAAATTTGATATAAGATGGATCAAAGCAGACAATACATAAAGCAAGTTAATTCAAAGATGATCACATCTGTTCTTTCTTCCCACTCATTTGGGTCAGTCAAAAAGCAGGACAAAGGTCGATTCGAATCCATAAAGCATTCATCCGTCAGTTTGTTTGTATGTATTACTAACCTTTGACCGGAGTTGACAGCTCCATCAAATCTAGAATCACAAAAATCTGTTTTTAGGATTGATGCAATAATAAGATTCTGAAATAATGCCCGGAAAGAAGAATATTAAAGATTTCACGAAATAATTGAGGGGCAACTGCTGGTTTTGATTTGCTGGACATGCCTTGTCCTTTCCTTCTGGCTTTTACAAAAGATGAAAGATGAATCAGCACTCTCTCGTAGTGGAAGCCGACAAAACCTGGGCAATGTACTCGCGATGGAATCCAAACAACGCCATTTCCATGTGTTAGTGCTCTGTGACATCGCACAAGCGATCAATCCATGAATGAGGAGGACTACTTTCTCTAAATCGACAGGCCCACGACATATCTTGAAAGGTAGAAACTCTTTCGTCGCTGTAGTGAGTGCCGGTGATGTGAAAGGGAAATTCTCTCTCCCTCTCTCCCTGCCTCCCTCCCTGCCTCCCTCCCTTTAACTGAGAGGGAGAGAGAAGCAGAAGCGGAGGAAAATTCATAAAAACCTCGGCAATTTGAAATGCATTATGATGGTAATAGCTATTCTTTAATTGCTTGCCATTAAGACTTGCAATGACCATATAGCCATGAAAAACACAAAAAAGAGAGACGGGCAATTCAAGTGTCATATCCAATGGGTGCAAGTTCGGATCTGCAAGCAATCACTAGCAAAAGCCGTCCCGGAGGAAGCCGAAGTGAGCTCACTACAGGACTTACATTAGTATCCTTGGATGACAACTTGATGGAGGGACTAAGTAAAACGATGGGGAAGAAGCTATATACAATAGAACACAGAGGCAGATAAATTCGGAAAATCAACGCCATCTATATGCCTCATGTTCAACGTCATAACCAAGAAAAAGACATTAACAAGATCTAGGCTCCAATATCAAGTTCTAATCAGATTGTGAATAATTAAAGCATGCACAGCCAAATACTTTCAGTGAAGTAAGAAACCATGACACCGAGTTCGGAGAGTGTAGACAGCAATTAGAGCAGCTTCCTCCACAAGTGTTCAGGACGAAAGGATGTGTGCAGTGCTGGTGTTAACTCACTTATGTGCCAATGCTCTCTTTAAGCCCCACCATTTTATGGGAAAGTACATTGACACGAATGCCAGAGAAGGGTTCCTTCAACTTTCAAAATGGAAAGATGTCACTTTTCCTTATGCTCCACAGGACCTCAATTTGTTGGAGAAATTGAGTTTTATCAAATGGTAGCTTGGACAAAACAACCGACTTATTTCATCCCTCTCCTGAAAAACATCTGGTCCTTGTAAAACAAATCAAGTAGCACGTTCGCAACTGATTTGAATGTAAATTCAACGTATAGCATAACACAATCTCCTAGACAAGGTATCAGCCCAAGGCCACTGCAGCTGATGGCGTACCCTTTGCCACTACCAAGTGAGAAGCAGAGAGACAAACAACTAAGACTCAAAGTAAACCTCCCTCCAAACTTTGGAGGTCCCTCTCAAATCTCTTCTGGAAACAAGGACCACTTAGCAATAGTTACAAATATCATCCAGCTTCCCAGGCAATGGAATTGCCTTCTCAAACAAACTGCTTACAAAGTAATTCTGCCTCATCAATTTCCAGAGGAACAATCATGCTAAGACCAGGAAAGCAGTGAATAGCCAGAACTCCACTCAGGCTAATGCCTCGAACCTTGAAATCTGTCCATCTTGACAGCCTGCCTGACTGGAAACATCCAGCCTTTGAGAAAGTTGTCCTCTCTATCTTGTATGCATTGTTCAAGCAAACGCATGATGTGACCATTAACTATCTGCTCACTACATATATGCATGATGCAATGACACCAGTGAAAACATGGAAGTGGACAATGGCTCAAATTTATTAAGACCTGAGTTTACATTATTCAAAAGAATCATCTCAGTGATTGCATTTAAATGATAATACAGAGTGTACAATCACAACAGGAAGTCTATCAATACCAGATTCATGAGGAAAATACTTCACCTTAATTGTAATTTGGGAATGTAAAGCATTCGGACACCTTGAACTTTGAAAAAAAGACGAATCCTGGACTGAGGTCTATGAGAATGAACAGCAATGACTCCAGGCAGCAGCCAATTGACATCACATCATCATATAGAACATTTCTCGTCTAATTCTTTATGTGATTTTACCTTTTTCATATGCACAACTCATCCGAGAAAGCGCAACAAAAAAAAGAGAACTGAAAGACATGAAAACAACTGCACGGAAACAAATGAGGATCGAACTTGTATTTAAAAAAAAAAAAAAACCTCGCTCTACTTGCAAGAAAATAATTCTTGAATCAGAACATGAAGAACAAGAAATAGCCTTGCAAAAAATCTGCTACATCCAAGAATAGATAGCATCTGCACAATGACATTAACATGTCCTGGCAACTTAATTTAGGTAGCTGCTCACAGAGATAAATGATGCAGGATCATGATACCAGCAGTTTGTGAAAATTATTCAGAATATACATATTGGTGAAGAAATCAAGGTGCGGGGGGATTATCACCATCCTGGCTATAGAAAGATTCATAGGTCGCCACCCTAGGCTTGGATTCAGGCCACTCTAATTCCCCCACAAAACCAACAGTCATCTTGAGAAAGTCATCCATGTGCTTTTGTTTCCATTCCTTAAGAAGAGCAAGAAGAAAAGAGTTTTATATCAAAAGAACAGAAGAAAAATAAGATAATCAGTAAAGGTTACAATAACAGTAGATAACGCAAAAAGAAAAAACAGCAAAGGAGAGAGAAGCTTCAGTTGGTAGAAAACAGCAAAATATTGGTTGCCAAGAAGAAGGTCCCGCAGCTTCAAATTATGCAAGACTTTGTAGTTTAACCCTATATGACAATCATATGCACGGAAGAAGAGATGAACCGTTTAAAGAAAAGATAAAACTGAGGTACCTCAAAGTCCCAGTCTCCATACAAGTTTGGATCATGTTTGTCGCTCCAAACATAAGCTTCAGCTTCCAATTTGTCAGAACTATCCTGCAAAGGGCTCAACATCATCCGTTAGATGATGTAGACATCTGAGGAGTTGATTCATTTCATGATGAAAGCCAAAGAAAAATCAAACGCACTAAAATGTTGACATAAATGTACAGAGAAGACTATATGTTTTGCCTGAAGTATTCATGAAAAGCAATGAACAGAAAGGAGTGAGGGAACTAACCAACAAAGTGACCTGCACAGTGGTCCTCGTGTACTCCACATCCTCAAATGTATCTAACATATCCAGTTCAGGAACAGTGATTCCCATCAATACCTGCAAGAGGAAAAATTGCAGGAAGCCATGAGGAAACGGAGAGGCGGTGGTGGCTCACTGCTTGGTCGAGGACAGTTGAGTAGAAATGCATAAACCCTGTTGAGAATACATTCTTATGATCATACCAGAAAGGTGGCAATTTTAGAGGTTGTATAATATCACGTGAGAAGGTACATCATCTAGCTATCAAAAGGGAACAGGCGCAATCACGCAAGATGCTAGTCCTTAGCCAAATGAGTAATTGATACATCGTATGTCTACCAAATAAGAGGCAAAGAGAAAATGATCACAAGGAGGGAGAGAGAACACAGACCTTGCCCGAGACGGTGTGTTTGGGGAGGGGGAGAATAGCAGGATAAACCCGACCCTTGATGCTAAACCTGTGACTGTTCTTTTTTATTTGTTTAAATTCGCCATTTCCAATACCCAGACACAGACAGAGACAGAGAGAGAGTGAGATTCGAATGGAATTGAATCAGGGGAACCGAAGGGAAGAAAACGGAGAGGGAGGGAACGGACAAGTCAGGGAGGAGGGCAGGGCTGGAAGGAGGGACGCGATTCAGGAGGGCCCTGACAACATCGTCCACCAGAAGGCTACCGTACACGAACACGTTCACCGTCGCCGCCATCTTCCCTCAGACCTTCCCTGGCTCCTCTGTCAACGGCGATGAATCATCATCAGCAGCATCATCATGGTCCCCTGTAGTTCATTCCTTTAGACAGAATCTGGGCTTTATTGAGGGCCCAGGCCCATGCCTGCATATGCAGGCATCCGCATCTCATTCTTTCACCCAAATTGCCCCAAATTGGAGAAAATATTCAGGTGGTTCTCTCCTCTCTCTCTCTCTCATTCTCTGTAGCTTACCTTCTTGACACGCCGCTTCTTCCTCCCCGCGACCCCTTTTCCATATCTTAAACGAATCAATGCGTCGTGAACACCGCCCGGACAACCGTGTCGACCCATTCGTGCAACCGAAAAGGGGGGAATATACCTTTTGGGATAATCCCAGGCGGCAAGCAAAGCATCTCATTTCGATCTTATCCCCACTTCACTCCGACACTTAAATGCCCTCCTCCCCTCCAACCCCCACACGACTCTCTGCACTTGGGGGCGCTCGCCATGTCTGATCAAAGTGCTCGACGTCTTGGCGTCCCACGGGGTCACCTGTCTCTTGTCTCCTCATGGCCAGGTTCGTACCCTATCCACCTCCTTCATCCTTTCGCTTCGATCATGGATCGTCCTTTGCTGATTGCCCTTTTCTTGCTCTTCTTCTTTGGGCCATCACATCAGGTTCCCCTCTCCTCCCTTGAAAACCGGTCAGTCTGCATCCTCTTCTCTGCAAATTGGTGCAGGCCTTGTAGGACCTTCGTTCCTCAGCTGGCGCGGCTGTACGAGACCGTGAATGCTGCTGGTGAGCATCCGCTGGAGATCCTATTCGTTTCCTCGGATCACGATGAGAAGGCTTTCGATGAGCACTTCCGGTGCATGCCCTGGCTCGCCGTCCCCTTCGATGCGAGCTTGCACGGACGGCTCAATAAACACTACCGCGTCCATCGCATTCCATCCCTTGTTCCGTTGACTTCGGAAGAGATACCGGGTCATGACGAGTTGATTGGCATGATAGAAGATTACGGAGCTGAAGCATTCCCTTTCGCGAAGAAAAGGCTAGAGGAGCTTAAGATTCTCGATGCTTCCAGGCGCGAAGGTGGAAACTTGGAGCGCCTATTGGCCGGGGAAGGTCGAGACTGTCTTCTCCTCTCCGACGGTGGAGCTGGAAGGGTACGTTTGAGGGTCGACGGATGCTATTCCTTTCGTTGCACATGTTGGTTTTACTGCATTGCTAACGACATCTCTCCTATTTTTCCAGCCGCCGGTATCCCATCTCGTTGGAAAGACCGTGGGGCTCTACTTCGGGGCAAGCTGGAGCCCCCCGTGTTCTGATTTCGCCCAACAACTCAAGGAAGCTTATGCGGAGCTCAAAGCAGCCGCTAGAGATCAATGCTTCGAGGTCATATTCGTGTCGACGGATGGTAATAAGGAGGAATTCGACGCGGGCACGAGCAGCATGCCGTGGCCGTTCATTCCATACGAGGACAAGAGCCGAAAGGACCTGTGCAGGATCTTCAGCATCCGGAGGATTCCGGCGCTGATAATCGTGGGCCGAGACGGGAGGACGGCGAGCCGGGAGGGGAGGGAGATGGTGTCGGAGTACGGGGCGATGGGGTTCCCGTTCACGGCGGAGAGGAGGAGGGAGATAGAGGAGGCGCTGAGGGAGGAAGGGGAGAAGCTGGGGAGGAGGGAGGTGAAGGACGCGAGGCACGAGCATGCGCTGAAGCCGGGGATGGCCAAGGCGTATGTATGCGATTCCTGCAAGAGAGAAGGCAGGTTCTGGGCCTTGTCATGTGAAGACTGCAACTACGACCTTCACCCTACCTGCTTGAATTAGTACCTGACTCGTGCATGCATGGTACATTCTTTTAGTTGCGCTTGAATGCGATTGTAATGCAACCTACCGAATGCTACTACGACCTTCACCCCACCTGCTTGAACTAATATCTTGACTCGTGCATGGCAGATTCTTAGTTGCACTTGGATGTGATGGTAATGTAACCTAGCAAACGCTACTTACTACACTCGATTTAATGAGACCTCTCTACTTATATCAAGGTGGCGCATGCCATCTCATCAATGACTAATCCTATCGAGGCAATTACGAAACATTCCAAGGCTCGACTTGGCTCTTTATTTTTTAGCATTGGATTGATTTTTGTCTCTCTCTTTTTTTTTTTTCTTTTTTTCTTTTTTTTTTTGGGCTGGCCTCAAATGAATGCATCTTCTACAAATGAGCACCAGCATATGCATGTGGGGGAAAAGAAAGAAGTTAAAGGGGGTTTGGAGAGAAGTAAATGTTTAAGAAATACATTCATACAATTGTAAGAGGAGACTAAGAGAGATTTATATAATATGTGAGGAAAGAAACGGGAACCTTTAAATGCCCTGATAGAAAAGGAAAAAAGAGAAAAACATATTTCATGAATATCGATGAGCTCATAAAATGAACTTAAATGATAATAGGACATGAAATACGTAGGTTCTAAATTTAGAATCGGAATAGTTATGGAATTAATCAATAATTATGATGTTTAAAGTTTTCTTTTCTCTTAAGAATTATCATCACTGTACATTAGAATGTAACTAGAGTCTTGGTTACAAGTCATGCTTTAATGAACAAACACATATGGATACATTGATATACATTGATGATGATGGTAAAGCTCGATCGCACAAAATTTCAAAAATTTGCTTGAAGGATCATGAATTTACTCATTAATTCCATGCGTTTTATTATTAACTTAACTCACTTGACTAGCATATGCAAATACACAGACACACATATATATTTCAACGAAATTTTTTTATAAAACCTTTTTATATGTAAGTAACAAGTGGGTGGAATTTACCCCGGTCGAGAGGAGAAGAGAGGAAGGGAATTGCGCTTAGCGTGGAGGCTACGGTTTTCTTTAGGCCTTAAATATTCTCCGGCATCTCTTTCTCCCTCCATACTCCATAGTCTTAAGTCTTCGCTGCATTTCTTCTGCATTGGACGACCGTTGTTCCTCCTCGAGAACCCCCATGACGACGTCGTCTGAAGCCGATGCCCACCCGTCGGAGCAACCCAAGCTAAGCAAGAAGGCCGCCAAGAAGGAGGAGGCCAAGCTCGAGAAGCTCCGCCGCCGCCTGGAGGCCTCCTCCGCCGTCTCGGGCGCCGCCGAGGAGGAGGAGGAGGAGGAGGATCCCCTCGCCGCCAACTACGGGGAGGTCCCGCTGCCCGATTTGCAGTCCTAGGAGGAGGTGGGCGAGCCGTACACGGAGGTCGGGGCGCTGGGGGAGGGGATGCAGGGGAGGAGCGTGCTGGTGCGGGGGAGGGCGCAGGCGATCAGGGCGGTGGGGAAGAAGATGGCGTTCGTGGTGGTGAGGGAGAGGGGGTTCACGGTGCAGTGCGTGGTGACCGAGCAGGAGGGCTCGGTCAGCCGGCAGATGGTGAAGTTCGTGGCCTCCTTGAACCGCGAGTCCATCGTGGACGTCCGTGGCACCCTCACCCTCCCTTCCTCCCCCATCAAGGGCGCCTCCCAGCAGTTGGAGATTCAGGTCCTCAAGCTCCATTGCGCCAGCAAGGCCTTCCCCACCCTCCCCATCAATCTCGAGGACGCTGCCCGCAGCGAGGCTGAGATCGAGAAGGCTCTCCAGGTCTCTCTCTCTCTCTCTCGATAATCATTTCATCTTTCCACTCGTGTCCAGGCTAAGGCTCTCCTGTTTTAAGTTCCTTGTTCGCATAATTCGCAGGCCGGGGAGTAGCTCGTTCGTGTCAATCAGGATACGAGGTTAAATTTCAGGGTCCTCGACATACGCACGCCTGCTAATCAAGGCATCTTTCGAATCCAGAGTCAAGTTGGCAATGTGAGCTTCCCTCATGTCCCATACCCGATGAAATTCCCAAACTCATTGTATTCCTTTTCTACCCTCTTTCACAACAGCAATTAGTCCATAGAAAATGACATGATTCTGTCTTGCTCTCTTTTCTGTACGTACAGGAAATAACTGCAAGATGTCTAGATGTAAAATGTTATGGTCCAAAATAGTATATCTGATGCCTATGTTTTTCCTTCAATCATTGAGGAGGATATGGCTCAAAACGTTAGGGAGCTTTATGATGCATGGGGCGAAAGGATAGTAGAAATGGGGAAGTCTGTTTCCTTTGTTTCTGTTTACTTCAACTGAAAATGGGTTGTTTTTGTAGTCACTAACTTACAAATAACAGATCGTCTAATTTCTTAAGATAAGATGTTGATGCTCTGGCTGTTCTGCATTCGGCGGCCAAGGTTCCTCCCAGTTTGCTATATATGTTTATCTTGGATAATGTGTTCTGAGTCTAACACCTAAACTTATACAATCCCACATTGTTCAGATATTTAGGCAGTTCTTGTCATCTGAAGGCTTTTTGAAATCCATACGCCGAAACTGATAGCTGGATCCAGTGAAGGAGGTTCTGCTGTTTTTAAGCTGGACTATAAAGGGCACCCCGCGTGCCTGGCGCAGTCACCCCAGCTTCACAAGCAAATGTCTATTTGTGGTGATTTTGGGCGTGTTTTTGAGATTGGCCCTGTTTTTAGGGCAGAAGACTCCTACACACACAGGCATTTGTGTGAATTTACTGGGCTTGATGTTGAAATGGAGATTAAGAAGCATTATTTTGAGGTGGGATTGGGTACTTTTGCATTTATTTTGTGCTTCAATTTGGTTCAGTGAACCAGACTTTTATGTGCAGGTGATGGACATCGTGGACCAGTTGTTTGTTGCCACGTTTGACTCATTGAATGTGAGTTGCAAGAAAGAACTCGAAGCTATCGGAAGACAATACCCTTTTGAACCTTTAAAGGTGATGATATGATCCACTTTTTTTTCCCCGCAATCCTCATAATTGGTAATGTTTACAAAAAACATAGTGCACCTGATGGGCAATAAGTTTTAATTGCAGTACTTGAGAAAGACCTTGCGGCTTACGTTTCAAGAAGGGTTTCAAATGCTCAAGGTGAGGAGAAATTTTTTGGCAGCTAAATAACTGCCGAGACTTAAAAGAACTATAACAGATAATAATGGCAGCATATGGGTTCATTGGCACTTATGAATAATGTCTACTAAACACCCAACTTATGAGCTTTCCAGATGTCAAAGCAGTCCCAAAATCACCGTTATTCACTAGATTGATACATGCTGTTTAATAAATAACTTGCTTCGAATGTGATGGATATAGTTTATATATTTGAGTTCCAGCATTTGTTTTGGCCTTTTGGGTCAATTTTCAGCATATTTACTTAGGGATAGTTTTCAGCTGGAACTGATGTTTTAGTGAATTTTACCCTTGATTGAGTAGGGAAAATCATTTCCATTCAGCAATAAGCTCTTATTATGAGCTAAATCTAAAGAAATCCCCTCAAGACTGAGATTCACCCAGTCAACAAAGGGTTGGTAGTTTCTCTTTGATTGTTGTTTAGAGTCTGTTTTCTTGTCTCCCTTGGAATGAGTGCATTGGGTTTCCGGAGTCAATTCATTGTCCAATATAGCATGTATAGATGGAATCAACTTACTGATTGAATACTCAAGGTTAGTAATGTCTTGAAACTAATCGCCTTTGGTCTAAAATCCTTGAGGTTGCTTTTTCCATTTGTTACAATTACCAGTTTGTCGATGAGTGCTCTTGAAGTAGTTTGTCTGGCTCTGAACCTACATATCTTCACGCGTGCTAAATTTTTCCGTTGGTGCTCTGACATTACTATGCTTGTACAGGATGCTGGTGTTGAGATTGATCCTCTAGGTGACTTGAACACAGAAGTAGAGAGAAAATTGGGTCAGCTGGTTCTAGAAGAGTAATATGTTAAATAATTTTTCATGTGCCTGAAGTACTAAGTTGGGTTTCAGATTGTTAGTGCAATTATTTTCTGTATAATTAACTTACCAAGCTTTCTTTTAATTTTAGGTATGGCACCGAGTTCTATATACTTCATCGTTATCCTTTGGCTGTTAGGCCATTCTACACCATGCTGTGTTATGACAATCCTGCCTACAGTAATTCATTTGATGTTTTTATTAGAGGTAAATTATTGGGCCATTCTATATGTCAGCAAACTTTCTCTGATTGATGGTTTCGGAATTATGCCTTTGTCTTGATTATTTGGCCTTACAGTTTGTTTGAAACTGTTTAAAATGCATGGTCAAATTGTTCAAAAAGACAGTGGGGAAATTGGATGGAAGCAAAGGCTTGAAATGTCAGGAGAATTATATGTTCCATTGATTCTTGTATACCATGAAGTCTTAAATAATGACATCTTTACCATAAATCCAAGATGGTTTAGAACTTTTTCCATATATTATGAGGCTTCTGCTTTCTCTTTTGCATGAACTCTATAAAGTTGCATCTGGAGGCCGTTTAATGCCTAGTAAATCTCATTTGTCTCCTCACATGATTGCGTTATAAATGCTTGAGAGTTTCCCATATGAGTGTCTCTTGACCAGCAAAGCTTGCATTCAACCCATGTTCGACTGCAAACTTCTGATTTGTATTACTCTGTCCCAGGCGAGGAGATTATCTCAGGAGCTCAGCGTGTCCATGTTCCTGAATTCCTTACCAAACGTGCAGAGGCATGTGGAATGGATGTGAAGACTATTGAAACATACATCGACTCTTTCAGATTATTCAGTTTGGTCACCTTTGTTCTCCTGTAAACGGTTGGTTTATTGCACTATCACTGATGAAATGGTTGCGTTAGCTTATCAAAGCCTTGATGATCCAAATCCGGTTCTTGGTTAGCTACTTAATCAGAGTGAACATGATTATTTCTCCATCTGACGAGTCAGCATAATTGGTGATTTTGTGCAGGTATGGGGCACCTCCGCATGGGGGCTTTGGAGCGGGATTGGAGCGGGTAGTTATGCTCTTCTGCGGTCTCAACAATATCAGGAAAACCTCGCTTTTCCCTCGTGATCCACTTAGAATCTCCCCATGAGAGGACTTAGTAATGGTGTTATAACCGGGCTGTTCTTTGACACAATTGTATGGTGCTCCTTGATTTTGGTGTATTTCAGTAAAATAATTTTTTACGATTAGCCACTTGTAACTTGGACATTTCTGGTCTTGTCCCTTGCCAAATGAAATCGGACAATGAGAATGAGGATCCGGGTTAAATCTCTCAGCCCAGAGAATGGATGGACATGAGCACGGGTTGGAAATGGTACATCACCATTAGGTTTTTTTTTTTTTTGGTATCCCAGGGAATCCCCGCACGGCCGGCAGCCGGAGAGTAAACCCTGGGGGTACACGTGCTAGCCACCACACGCGTGCACCGGATAAGTCACCTAGATGTCTCTGTCAGCCTCCTGCGCATCACCTTACGGGAGCCCAAGGGAGTCGAACACTCGACCTCTCTTTCGGGAGAGGGAGCGCCCTGCCAATAGAGCCACCCTAGCGGGTGGTGTACATCACCATTAGTTTGATTCTTGATAACACAAGCAACTCACTAAATAATGCCGTTGTATCATATGCAATTGATGTGTAACATGATTTCTCCTCTATTTATTAAAGGAGATGGGAGTTTATGCAATGGGTTCGGCTCAAGTTTTGACTAACTGGTGCGCACGAACTTCCAGATTGAAGTGCTTTCAGATTTCATGATACACCATCTTGGTAATAAGAAATATCATAGAAGCCAGTTTTTAATTTGTTTATGATTGAGAGTGGGCCAAGCAGTGAATTTGTGATTGAAATTCCTTGACGTGTATGCCACATAGGATTTCTCAATGAGAATTTATCACAAGGGTCGCCGCGTGCATAGTACAGAGGGATGCCTGAGGGAGAGTAAAATCAAGAGAGCAGTTTCATTAGTGTAATGAGCTTAACTATAAAGGGTGTGCACAAGAACCCTTTCATTTATTGCACATGAGACGATGACAGCTACATGTGTCCCAAGAGTAAGACCAGTGATCGTCTCAGTACCTCCCGGTGACTTCACTTGGTTCGAGGAAGGAATCGCTACTATTGCCAGCGTAATCGTGTCGTGCGGAGATCTGAACTCTAAACTCCCCCCTTGTCTAAAAAAACAAAAAAAACCTCCCCCTACACAATGGCCAACAAGAGAATTGCAATTAATCCTTTCATGTTTTGAAATAATTCAGACTCGTGATGGATAGGTCGGTATTTTGCATGAGATACTGAATACTTACATAATTCATTCACCCTCACCTATCCGAATAATATCAAAAACAAAATGCCTCCTCCGCCTTTCAGTTACTTCAACCGAAAGAAAAAAAAAATCATACTATCTAAACATATGGAAAATGTTTTACAGCAAGGTTTGGCAACAATTAGAAGCCAAAGCCATTGCGCACGATATCCTCTTCATCATCACTACTGAAAGATTCAACCAGCTGACTTCCGTCGTCGTCATCGTCATCTCCCTCTGTCACAATTTCCAATAATCCAGGTCCACCATCAAAGTCAAAACCATCCATTATAAAATCCCCATCTTCCTCATCATCGTCATCAAGATCACTCACACTATCATCGTCATTGCTCATATTATCAGGGTCACTATCACTATCACCATCTAGACCCGAGCCCAATATAGGATCTACATCAGCATCGTCGTCATCTTCTTCCTCATCTTCCCCGCTCTCAGCATCATCAGGATCAGAGTCGTCGTCCGTAGGCCTCCGTCGACCAATCTCATAGACCCTCGCAGAAGATAACAACTCTTCTTGATCATCCATTGTGATCAACCCCACAAATGAATCCGTCGGTTCTGTTGCAAAGTCAAGGACGCAGCGATCTACTGGAATAGTTGCAATGTCAGCATAGTTGACCGCATCAACTGTGCGAAATGCTGCAAAAAGAGGATGCTTGGCACGACGAGTATGAACAGAAGACGTTACATCCTCAAGGTTTCTCCTCAAGATTGCATAAATTACGTCACCACGTGCATTAAATGTTATTGCTGTTTGATCCAGGGAAGGAACACTCCGGAGCAGTCTGAATTTCCGTAGATCCCACACCTCAGAGTTTATTATGACCTGTAACAATGGGATCGTCGCAAAAGTTTAGATGGTAAGCAAAATAAAGCCGAGCAGACTCGCATGTGTTTTGAGTAAATAGGAACGAGATCATAGAAAGTAATCAACTACTGCAATGCAACCAAACTTAAGTGTGATCACCAACAAGTGCGTGTATATTACACACAAGATAAATGAGCATAATGGACCAACCACTCTTAACTTAAGGGCACAATAAACGTATGCCAAGGAGTTGCTATCTAAGCATCAGTACCAGCCCTTTGTAACTCGAAGGCAAGTCCCACCAAAAAATTATTTTATAACAAAGGCATAGGGTTGAAAAGAAGACAACAACGCCCACACACATCATAGGAATTCTATGGTTAACTTGTCTCACACGATCGAATTCATATCACAAGCTTGTATATCCCAGATTCCCTCACTACATAATTACAGAATCACAAGTGGACATGTGCACATAAGAGAGAGAGAGAGAGAGAGAGAGAGCAAAGCACCTTCACTCCTCAACAAAGAAGCTATAATGTTTACCAGTAATGTGAAGTTGTGATCAGATAATTAATTTTCTGCACTTACATAAACCAGCATGCACAGAAAGACAATACAAGCGTTTAGTTACCTCATTGCCAGCAGGATGAAAGCCACCACCCCCATAGTCTGTGAATTGATCGAATCGATGAACAGGGCCAGAAACTCGCCGATCCCATAATACACCATTCCAGAGCAACATTGTATCTGATGGACTGAAGTGTATCTGAGAATACATGTGCGCCCGACCTGAAGAACCAAAAGTTGTGTCCGACAATTTTAGCTCCATCTGATAGGTCTGGATATCATACAAGAGAATCTCTCTATTGTTTAAATCTGATGATAATGCAGCAAAATGGCTCCCAGAATTGCTAAACCTAGCAGCCTTGCACCCTTCAAATGGATGTAATGGTCCATTCCCTATAGAAGAGGCATCCCACAAGCGAACATCCTGAATACTTGATGAGAGCAGCAGCTGTGTATCGCCTGAGACATGTGACTGAACAAGCACCAAAGATTGCTGGTGGCTTGTGCAGCTGTCTAAGACACTATTGGTATTGGTGTCAAAGACTTTGAGCTCTCCACCATGGCTACCAGCTGCAATATGAGAAGAGTTCCCAAGAAAAGCTATGCAAGTCAAGAGACCACTATTGTCATCTCGGCATGTTCGCCATGGTCTAAATCTACTGAAAACAAATTGACGATCTTTGCGATTTCCAAGGACTCCACCATACACACTTCTGAACTCCCGTGTGCCAAGACGCGCTGTTACATTTGATGGAGCATCAAGACTCCGCTTTGGTTCAGGGCAAACATGTGGGTGTAAGAGTGAGAGAGGTGGAAGAGTAGTAATTGGAGCAGGACACTGCCGATGCTGGTGCTTCAGATATTGAACAACCAGAGAATCCAGAGTTAACCTCTCTATGTTATTGCTAGAATGGGGATCATTCAGTAACCCATGGTCAGTGAAAGTCGTGTGACCTGTTTGACAATTAACATATGGACTGTCATCCACATCAGATAAAAGACATGTTGATCGGTCATGTAAGTCCCTGTTAGTTGAGTTTGGTGTGGAAAACCCAGAGGAATCAGTTGATGTACCATTTCTACGGAAGGAATGAGGTGTTACACAAGCAGGGGAGCACAGCCCATGCTCAGCGGTTTGTAACCTCTTCCCAGGTATTGCAAAGCCACTATCTTTTATCTCATGGTGTTTCCTCTTCATTGGCAAAATGATAGGAGTCTTACACTGGGGATCAGTATCTACAAAAGATTTCCCCATAGCTTCCGATGGAGTTTCACATACAATTACTTGTGCAGGTGGTTTTATGACACTGGATAGCTTCTTATTAAGTTGTGAACTCCCATCATGGAAAGACAGCTGCCTTGATTGTGAACCAAAACTAGGTGAGAAAACCAGCGGTTTCTTCCGTATTGAAGATCCTGCTGAGTCACATCTCAATCTGGAAATATCATTATGTTCAGAGAATCTTGACTTTTCAGATAGAAATCCACGTGGGGTGCGACCACAGGGCCACTGAAACTGTACAGAGGCTGATTCTTGGGTGCCTGTGGTATATGAAAGAGATGCTGGGGCCACAGTCGATGGGAGAGGAGTCAGTTGAGCCTCTTTCTGCAGCATAGCAGCACTCCCACCCAAACCACACGCTTGCAGATGTTCAAGGATAAGGAGTAAAAGTTCCCTGATATTGGTTGGGCAAGACAATTCGGAGGCTAAATTAACATGACATTAATCATTGACATCAACAAAATATAGAGTTCACTTAAAAGAAAAACAAACCTGGAGTGGTAAGTAATAGGAGTGGCAGCGGCAATAGCTGCTCGTTCTATGCGCCTCAAGGTAGGGGTTGCAGCATCTGTAGCTGCCAACGTACTAGCACGCCCTGAATTTGTCACAATCTACATATGCATAAACAAAATTACGATATAACTGTGCTTCGCAATGAAAGCAAATTTGAGTAATTTGGAACAAGATGCATCATATGGAAACTAAAAAAGAAGAAGAAAAAAAAAAACTCCATAAGGATCCTCTCTTGCATTCCAACCAGGATTCCTTTCTCCTTTTTTGACCCGAGGGAATTTGGAAACGAGACATGGGAGCTATCCCAGAGCTGGCGAGCCCTGATCTCTCTGTCTCCCTCCCTGCTTCTCTGTGTGTCTATGTTGTTGGGGATGCAAGGATTTCACAACATGCATGAGCTATTACACAATTTTGATCACCTTAATCTGTTTCATATTCCTTTTACAATGCCACATGGTACACTTAGATGCTGGCCACAATTTACTTGAATTCTAAATAGTTACCCAGCCAAGCAGGGATAAAACCTTTCCTCTTTTCTCTGTATCCATCATTAAAACATTATGGCCGTTTTTGGGCATGAGTAATCACGAGTAGTGAAAGCAGGTACATGTAGAGACCCTATGGGCTCATCAAGCACTATATAAGCAATTAAATATGGGTATCCATAGTGTTCACTCCCTTAAAAGTTTTGCTTATCACTATTTAGAATTACTTCGGAAAAAGTAACCTTGTATATGGAATGCAATCAGTTTGTAAACCTTGCCATTAGTGCACTCGAGTCTTAAATCTTCTGAAAAAAAAAAAAAAAAAAAAAAAAAAAAATCAGATCTCTGTTTTTTCTTAAGTAGTGACAAGCTGCTGACTAGCCAATAATCGCGTAATCACGTATTCGAAACCCAGTACAATGGCTTAAATTTTTTTTTTTTTTTTTTGGGGGGGGGGTATAGTTTAAGATTTTGATTTTACTAATCAAGAGGTTCTGGAGTCCATTGCATTTCGTAAAAAGGGTTAAAGGATCAGGGCTTCCAGCAAAACTTTCACGAAATACAAGGTTTACATGCCAAGCACAGAAAGTATTGACATATAGAAAGCTAACAACAAAGAGTTTCTACATAGTTTGCCTGCTAATAAAGAGGTAAAAATATCTTTATCAAGCTGGAACTCAAAAAACTCAAACGAATACACTATCAAAGTTGTAAGCTCATACACCTGATTCATGTTTTCACCATCTATTAAAATAAGTATGTACACAATGCAAAATGTTCATAAACAAATTTGCATAAAAAAAATAAGATCTTACTTGGGATGTCCCGAGAATTTATCAAATTGGGTCACTAACAGAGTTGGGATCAAGTAGACTCACTGACTATTGAAACTTAAAAACACGTGCACATTATTAAAATCTTGCTATAATAAACAATATCACACGTGGGAGCATTATGCATTGTTTGCATCCGACATATGCAGTTGTTGACATACGTTGAGATGAGGAATATCATTCGCTTACCCCTATTAGTTCAATGGCGACCTGGGCTAGTTCAGCTTGCCACCTACCCTGCTCATTCCCAAGTGTCTGGCTTCCAGAATCTCGAATGAGCTCTGACAGTTTTTTCCCAACCTATGAACAAAAATCAAATAAATTCCATATTACACGAGAAATTGAATATTGTATCTGTTGACAAACTGAATTCGAACTTTGGATCGAAAAACAATTATCCGCACAGAATTATTGGTGGCTGACTCATAGCTTCCATGAGTCAAGGCCTTGGAAACTCTGCAAAACAATTATCCAACATTTGGAGACAAGGGCAGCAGCACTTCTGTGTACTAAGGAAAGTGCAAATTCAAAGTGATTAAATGCGTTAAAAAATTGCACATGATACAGAAAACACTCTGACAGAATCCACATCTCAGGATATAAACAACAACTTGCAGTTTAAGCATCAGCGGAATAATATTCAAATGACTAAATGTATAATCTGCAAGTGCAGAGAAACAAAACTTCTCACCTGGAGCTTTGTTAATATGTGTGCAATTGTATCATCTCTGGCTAAACCAAGTAGAACACGACAAGCCAGAGCACGTATGCAGTCAAGAGCAACAGGAGGTGAGTATATTCGTGGCTGGAGGAGATGCAGAAGGACCTTTATGCCATTATTAGCACGGACAGCGTCTCTTGCTTGACGATATCCTTGCTCCAGCTGGGCAGCAAGACCGGCAGAACCTGCTCCAGCACCTAAAGATATTCTACGATCTCCAACCAATCCTGAAGTTGATGCAGAAACAGGTGTCAAAGGAGCTGTGCTAGATTGAGTCCCAGATGACGTTGTGCAACCTCTATCAACCCCACTAGATTCACCATTCCGATCCCTTAAATCATTCTGGATGGCCACAGAAGCAATCCGATCCGTGATACCGCGGTCTGCATTTCTATCTCTAGATTCCATGGCAAGGGCATTGGAGCTTTGGGAAGCAGCAGACTGCTGACCTTGTGCAAGCATAGGAGGTCTATTGCTAATTGAAGGCGGAGGGCACACGAGATTAATTAGCACACTCAAAGCAGGCTGTATGATCTGCAGGAATAATGCATAAGAATTACTAGGAAAGAAAGGTTCATGACTCAGATTTTTGTCACCATAAAGACAAATAAAAGTGATATCGACATTGAAGTATTAAATGATCACTCACCTCTGGATCCACATAAGTACTAGCAATATTTGCAGCATCCAATACAACTGCAATGCCAACACGCTCATTGCTCAATGTAGCATTCACTATCATTTTACGACTTTGAGGTACCAGTGTAACAATGTGCAGAACACCCAAGGCATATTGAAGCAAATCGTGCAAATAGCGCTCAACTGGTGGGGCCTAATACAGGAAGCATAGAAAAATAAGATGCATTGAATGCCCACAAAAAGAACAGAAGGTTAAGGCAGAACATAAGGCAATTACCTGACACAATTCTAACATGGTCAAATGTCCATTACAGGCTAAGAACTTATCAACTGCTGGCCACCGTGTTCTCACAAAAGCAGGACCCAACTTCCGATCCTTCTGCAATTGTAGGAATACAGCATCCATAGCCTCATTACTAATGTCAAGGGGCTTGTAGGCTGCCCTCATGCTCGAAATATTCCGGGGAGCATTGCGGTTAGTCTTAGATGGACGAATTGAATCCACAATCAACAGTAGATGTGCCCTAAAATATTGCCGTAAAGCAACACATGTGTGATAAGCTATCTGCTTCTCGGATGACGTAAGCACCTCTGGAGGTGATCTGTCATTCCGAAGTGAACTTGAACCAGATAGTCCTAGTGATATGGAATTAACTCCAGATCTTACTGAGGCTGCATCATTTAAGACACCTAGTATTTTTTGTAAACCATCCAGAGCATCAAAAGCATCAAGGACCGCTCTGAAAACAAAAGCAGCAGCAAAAAACAAGGCTGCATTCTTTCGTGCCATCGGATCCTGGGGGCATTCTAGAAGCTGAATGGCTAACTCAACAACTTGGCGCACAACATCTGAAGGAAGGGCACACACTCGTTCCATAATGCCCTAAAAAGATCAGCCCAAAAGAGATGAATATGTTATAAATTAAGGTTAATGACATCTTTAAAACCACAGCCTTGACCCAGTAACAGAAGAATCATGCAAACCAAGTGCTTAAAGAATCACCTGAATCGAACCAATAGTAAACAAGCAAAAGGAAAGACCAAAGAAGGTTTGAGCAATTCTAGGAATAGAAAGGAGTTTTTGCATGCCACCCCTGTCCACAAACAGGGCTGCAAATTTCCGATGAGCTGCCAAAGCACATATTAACTTCATCACATCAGGCAAAAACACTGCAATCTTCGAAGGCTCTTTATATTTGGAGCTCCTCTGAAGCAACGCAAGACAGACATCAACACCCTTCTCATGCAATACAGGCCCAAGAACCTCAACATATTCTCCCAAAAGTTCTAGGCACTGGATGCAGTACTTTTCTCGCAGCTGTGCCAAGGACTCCATGTCAGGAATAAAGTATTCAACATCTTCATCTATTACGTCCATACCACCTTGATCAGTCGATTCAGCCACAATGATGATAGATTTCCTGTAGGGGATGAACCATGGACTGAATTCAAAGAACTGAACAGACTAGAAAAATAGTGGCAGCCTTATTACTAGAGTGCAGCCTACACTAATGGAGAAACTATGAAATCACAGATAAAGTTGATATCACTAACCTGGAGGCTTCTACAGCACGAGCAGCATCAACGACTGTAGATGCAGCTCTTGAAGCCGCCGAAACTGCAGCTTCTTCATCATTTTTGGTATTAAGTGCCTAAGTATAAGCAAATGAAAATTGTAATAACATTACAAACTGCAAGTTGAAATTTTTCCTCCACAATTAGGGAAATCAGAGACAATTGCAGATGCCAGAGTACCTCCAAAGCTGCACTTTTGACGACTTCAGCAGCGGCGGCGGCAGCTGCCTTAATGGCTTCTTCAGGTGCATTTGCTTCTCTCGCTTCAGCTTCTGCTGCTCTGACTGCTGCCTTCACAAGATCAGAGATATCTCGACTACCAACTTTGCAATCTCCAATTAGCTCCATAAGATCATCTCTTTCTGAGGACAAACCACCAGCACCTCGAGTTGCTAATTTCCGGGTATCAGGTACTTTTTTCACATCAACATGTCTTGAGGAGCTCTTGTCTTTAATACTCCTCCCAACACCTAACCGAGTACCCGATCCTGGAGAGGTCAAGACTTGTTCATTCTCCACCGCTCCTTCACCAACCCTCCCCTTCCCTCTCGATTTTGCCCATCCACGATGTGTTCTACGCCTTGAAGATTCATCCCTACCACTTTCATCAAGATCTCCAGATTTTGACTTCTCATTGACCAGACTATCAAGAGGTTCCCTAGCAATTCGGCTATCTTCTCCACATGCTTGCCAACCACTGCCTCCATCCTGTTCCCTTTCAGAAGCTTGATCCTCCAAGCATCTCTCGTCTGGCAGCCCAACATCCTCTGAATGCGGCACTTCCACAACCTGCCGCACTCTCCCCCGACTTTCTTCTCTACCTCTAACAGAATTCAACACAGAAGTACTTTTGCTCTCTGCCAGATGAGTAGTATCTCTCTGTCCAGCATCTCCAAGGACCCGTACACGAAGATAATGCATAAGCTTGGCAGACAGTCCACAAGTCAACACATCCTCCACCAATGGACCACCACTAATCAATCATAAAAGTTAGAACTATCAAAATGGGAAAAAATGGATAATGACTGCAGTAGCTAACCCCACATAAGCCACTAAATTCAAGAAGCATACTTGGACAAAGAGAGTGCAAGAAGTCCGGTGGCATAGGTCCTCAACATATCATTGTCCGAGGCCTCCCTTCTACCAGCATCAAACTTGAACTTAGAATCGTCAGCCGGCTCATCAATCACCCAGCGTTTTATGTTCTCCAAAGCATCATCTTCAAAAACATGGGGATACTGTGTTCCATTTAATATAGCTTGTCAAATAAATAAATAAATAAAAAGGGAAACTACTGTCGAAGTTAAAAGTGGAAAGGCACAGGAATCTCCGGGTGGGAAGGACAGATAAATCATACCACCCAAGTGAGCGAACAGGCCAGAAGAAGCCTAGCAGCAGCTGCCTGGACTGAGGTGGAGAAGGTATTTTCAGAGAGGTACTTGGAAGACACCAAATCGAAGAATTCATCGTTGTCCTGCATGGACATGAAGGAGCAATTACAGGAGAATTCTCAAAAGGGGACGTGGAAAGGGAATGCTCTCAGTGCCAAGGGAGTCTTCACCGCAATGCACGTACGTCTCGAGGGAACTAGGAAGGTAAAGAATGTCCCAACTTACGCGGAGTAGATTGCCGAGGCGCCCAATGGTGTGAGTGGAGCGAGCATTATTGGAGGACTGATCACTTCGTTCCAAGTATCTGCAATATGGGCGCGGAACAAGCCCAGAAAAGACTATTCAGCGATGAACTGATTGTAAAGAAGGAATGCCCAGAAGCACGTGGGGGCACCAAGGGGAAGAAGAACGGAGGAGGGTGGCAGCGGTGGCGGTACCGGCACTCGTGGGTCTCGATGAGAGAGGAGAGAGCGTGGAGGAGGGCAGGGCTGGGATTGTCGGGAGAAGCGGTGACCCTGTCCATGAGGCTCTGAGCCTTGGCCACCGCCTCCTCCTCCTCGTTCCGCGCCTCCTCCGCCGCGGCGGGCTGCCTCGTCGGTTCTTCCATGGCGGCGGTCCCTCCTTCTCGATCGGGCTGCGCGCGCCGGGACTCTCTCGAGAGCGCTCTACTGGGATGGAATTGCGGGGGGCGCGGCGTCGTGTTGTATCGTTGCGTTTTCCACCGGGTTTGATAGGAGGAGGGGGCGGGCTTACGAGGTTTTTGCAGGGGTTGAGAGAGAGAGAAGGAGGAGAAGACGGAGGAGAAGGTGGTGGTGGGTCGATCGGGGGTAGGGATTATAACTCGATTAAACCGGTGGTGGGGGATCGGAATGTTCCCGATGGAACCGACCCGGATGAAGGATTCCTCCTCCTTCAGCGATGTCTAAATTCCAACCCTACCGGCTACGACCACCACCTTCTGCGAAAAAGTATTGGGCCCGGCCTGAACCGATTTCTTGGGCCGGTCCAATGAGCATGCTGAGTCGGGAGGGAGTTCCGTGGGGATTATCATTGAATTTAACTTTATTTAATCCCCGCTATAAATGAATTTCCCTTCGGTCAAAATTAAATCTATTTCAACCATTCTACCCTTATATACCGTGAGCTTCACCAAAATGTCGACCTTTAGATTCACGTGCTATTTTACTCGTTATTTTCTTTTTGAAATTTAGTTGTTATTCTAAATTTCAAGAGGAAAGTTAAAAGGAAGAAGAGTGTTTTATCTAATATTATTATTAAGAGAGACGTCGCATTTTTTATGTCTCTCCCTCTTTCGTCATTATATGTTAAAAAAAAAGAAGAGTAATATCCCCTTGGTGTCCATTGACATAAGATATTTCTATTCCTATATACGGAAAGTTAAAAGATCATTATATAATAATCCAAAAAAGAAATCGAAATAGAAAAAGAAAAAATGGAGGTTTGGGATGATTTTGAAATCTTTTCTACTAGGGGGAATCCAGTATCCTTATGCATGAACATAACAATTTGGTCATTATGGTTGGACCCTATTATGGGTTTCTAACTACATTCTCCATAAAGGCTCTTTTATCTCTTCCTTCTTCGAGCTCGAGTTCTGGAAGAAGGTGAAGAAGGAACCAAGAAGAATGTATTAGCAATAGTGGGTTTTATTATAGGATAGCTCATGATATTCATATCAATCTATCATGCACCTCTGAATCTAGTATTGGGTAAACTTCATACAATAACTGTCCTAACTTTTAGAACAATCACAAACACTCTTTTGATTATGGATCTAATACTAAAAATTCATTGCTTAATCTTAGCATTTAATGTGTTTTCTTGAATAACTTCATTTTTCAATTATTCAATTATATCATTTTACCAAGTTCAATGTTAGCTAGATTAGTCAACATTTATATATTTTGATGCAACAACAATATATTATTTGTAACAAGTAGTTTTGTTGGTTGGTTAATTGGTCACATGAAACCTCAGAAATAGGAGAAAGGAGGGAAGGCGAGGAAGAAACAAATGTAGAAATAGAAATAACTTTCAAAAGGAAAGGGACTAAATAGGAACAAGAGGGATCCGCCAAAGAACATCCTCTTCCTTCTCTTTTTTTGGAAGAAATGGAGGATCTAAACAAAATTGATGAAAGGGAAGAGATTCGAGTGAATGAAAAGGAAAAAACAAGGGATGAATTCAACTTTCAAGAGACATTCTATAAAGATAGCCCAGTTTATAGAACTTCTTATGTGGATAGGAATAAAAATAAGGGAAAAAACCACACAAAAAAGCCTCAAACTTTGCCCAAAGTAACAAATTTACCCAAAACTTTTTTTTGTGACATAAAAAATCCCGAACTTTATCAATTATGACACATTTATTTTAAAAAAATTATTGTGACACAAAAGACTCTAAACTTCTATCTGTGTGATATATTTATCCTAAACTATAGGGTATTTTGGTCTTTTTATTTTTTTAAATTTTTTTCTTCTTCTTCTATCTTCTCTCCATTGGCCATAGTGGAGCTAGCAAAGGAAGCTGGCATTGGGCAGGGGTGCCCTTGCCTGGGTTGGCTAGGGCCACCCTTGTTAGCATCGAGCAAGGGTGGCCCTCGGCTAGGTCGAGCATCCCTCACCCAAGTCTAACAAGGGGTGCCCTTGCTAGGCCCTCGCTAGCGTCGGGTGAGGGCCTCCCTCCCCAAGCCCTCGTTGGCGTCGGGCAAGGGGTGTCCTCACCCGACCTAGCCGAGGGCCTTCCTCACCCTAGCCAGCCCAGGCGAGGGCAACCCTTGCTTGATGCCGACAAGGGCGACCCTCATCAAACTCCGGCTTCTCTTTGCCGACTCCATCATGGCTGGCGGAGGGAAGAGAGAAGAAGAAGAAGAAAAGAAAAAGGAAAAACATTTAAAAAAAAAAAAATGAAAATGCCATTGACGGGATAAATGTGTCATAGTTGCAAAGTTTGGACTTTTTCATGTCACAAAAAAAAAGTTTGAAGTAAATTTGTCACTTTGAGTAAAATTTGGGGTTTTTGGTAGTCTTTTCCCAAAAAATAAAGAGAATTAGAAGTTAGAAATATTTTTAAAAGATCCATTTTTATTATGGTTTGAAAAAAAAATAAGAAAGATATTTATTAATTATTTCATTTTTTATGACAAAAATGGAACTTATAAAAAATTCAAATTTTAAAAATACAAAAGGAATAAAATTAATTAAAAAATTAATAAAAAAGGTAAATATAATAAGAGAGAAGAAGAGATGCGACCACCCTTACACACTTGATACCTTCTTTGAAAAAGAAACTCGTAACACCGAAACCATTTGTAATTCCATCAATTACTCGTTTATCCAAAAAAATAAAATAATTAGTTTAGCTAGTCCTCTTATACCTTGAGTTAAGGATATTGTATAAAAAGCATCTATGTAACCATGATTATATGACCAATCATATGTCACATTTCTTATTATGTCCCTTAAAATTCTATTTGACCTCTTTTGTAAAACGAATTTAGTAAGTTTAAATTTTATTAAGATAAATAAATAGGCTTATATAAAAATGATGCTATAAATATTTCGAAAGAAGTTATACTGACAAAAAAACATGCATTTGTCACAAATTCATATCAATCCACAGAATTATGTGAATTCAGATGTAAAAGGTTTATGGAAGGATTAAACAATTTAGATAATATATCCAAATGAATTCCTTCTTGATTAAAAGCAAAGGAATTTCCTACAACTCCAACAAACAAAGTAAATAGTACTAATATGACCATATGATATAACATGGTATTGTCCGATTCGTGAAGATAAAAGAAAGTATTTTTAGTGACAAAATGAGTAATAGTATAGAAAATAAAATAACTCAACTAAGTCAGATCTTATACCTTCCAAAACCAATTTTAATGAAATAATAAGAAAGAATTACCAGTTGAATTTCATCCGCAATTCAACCACCCACTTGTTCTTCTCAAATAACAACTACCCTTTCCTTTTTCTATGCAACCATCAATTTATTTTCTTTTTCTTTGTACGTACTTGTCTTTGCCCTAACCCCACCACCCACAACTATCTGGATTTATATATTTATGTAAGTGATTCTATTACTCATGTAGTGGCGATTGGTGCTCTTTTTCGTTAAGTTAAAAAAAGAAAAAAGGCCCTAAACCAACATTTCTCTTGATTTCAGGTATGGGCAATTCATTCCAATGAAATATCATATGGCAATTACATGGTTGCCGAGCTATATTACTAGAAATCTACTGATTACATAAATCATTTTCTTCTCAAAAGAATTTGAAAAAAGTTTGGACCTACCTCACCCGTTGCTATACTATTCGGTTTAAGACAGCAACTAAATACTAATTGCCCACGCAGCATCAGATCAATCGTATTTTACCATCTAGCTTTTCAAGGATCACTAAATTAATATTTACTTTTACTAACAGTATTTAAAATTACCGACACTTATAATCTTTTATATATATCCTTTTTTTAAAAAAAATCCAAATTGTGTTGATACGCATTATTGTTATATTTAATGGTCTCTCACTAACTATCAGCAAGCTTCATTCATCAAACAAACCCTACATTAATTCCATCTCTAATTAGCTATGAAAAACTAGGGGCCATTTGGTTGGGCATTTCCAAGGGGCTTGGTGTTTGGCAAAGTTTTTAAAAGCTCTTTTGCCAAAATATGAGCATTCCAAATGTTGAATGCTGAAAGCCAAGGAGGGGTAGCATTGAGCATTTGGCATTTGGGAAATGCCATGCCTATTGTTCATCTTTCTCTTTCCCGGTTGTCTTCTTCTTCTTCTTCTTCCCAGCCATCGGGCTTCTCCGGTAGCCACTGCCGCCACCACCTGAGGGTCGCACGTCCTCGGTGACCACCGTCTAGGGGTGGCGCGACGTGCGACCTAGGCAGCGCGGACCTCAGGCCGCCAGATCTGGCGGTCCGAAGGCCAAATCTAGCCGCTGGATAGCCAAATCTGGCCTCTACAACCTCAGGTGCCTGAGGTCACGCCGCCTAGGTTCGCACGACCTCAAGCCGCCAGATCTGGCCTCTGCGCCTCTAGGCGCTTGAGGTCGCAGCGACGGCATCGCTTGAGGTCACAACCTCAGGCGGCTAGATCTGGCCGTCCAGCATTGCCGACCATCGGATTTGATTTTTATATATATTTTTTAAAATTAAAAGCAAAAGCCCATTTGTAATAAGTTTTGCCAAATGGTATTTTTACACAAGCCACTTTCCAATGCGTAATTTGTCAAACGTTCGAGCATTCCCGAAAACCCCTTTACCCTAAAGATATTTGCATTTGGCCAAATGCATTTCCCTAAGACTGAACCAAACGGGCCCTACATCCTTACTAGACTACAAATTTCATGTATAGGAGAAGCCATGATAACTTTCTCAATTAGTGTCAACATCAGCTGGAATTAAGAGAATGTTTTCCAAATTATTTACTAAGTAAACATAGATGGCAAACCACAAAACATAATTGTGTCACATGGCTAATATTCAATCAATTATCATTTGTTTAGGGATTTATCATCCTCGAACTTTTATAACTTAATCGAGTACATAAATTATGTTGATAATGTTGAAGCACGAGAATAAAAAATTCCTATCTACAGTTGGAAATTCCTCTGTTTATTTCGATACCCCCAATAGTATATAAATTAATTAAATTAGATTTAAAATATTCAAAAAATTTAAAAAAATAAGAAAAATTTAAAAAATTTAAAAAAATTAAGAAAAATTTTAAAAATTAAGAAAATTAAGAAAATTTTAAAAATTAAGAAAAATTAAAAAAAATTTAAAAAAATTTAAAAAATTAAGAAAATTTAAAAAATTTTAAAAACTTTTAAATATTTTAAAAAATTTTAAAAACTTTTAAATATTTTAAAAAATTTTAAAAATTAAGAAAATTTTAAAAAATTAAGAAAATTTTAAAAAATTAAGAAAATTTTAAAAAATTTTAAAAAAATTAAGAAAATTTTAATTTTTTTTAAATTAAGAAAATTTTAATTTTTTTAAAAATTAAGAAAAATTAAAAAAATTAAAATTATAAAAAAATTATAAAAAGGGGGGTGGGAGGCCGAACGGGGCGGCTTCCTTGCCGCCGCCGCAAACTCCCTCACCGCCGCCACCTCCGCCGCCGCCTCCCCCCTTTTTTTTTAATTTTTTAATTTTTTAAAATTTTCTTATTTTTTAAAATTTTTAAAATTTTTTAAAATTAAAATTTTTAAAATTTTCTTATTTTTAAAATTTTTTTAATTTTTTAAAATTAAAATTTTTAAAATTTCCTTTTTTTTAATTTTTAAAATTTTTTAAAATTAAAATTTTTTAAAATTTTTTAAAATTAAAATTTTTAAAATTTTTTAAAATTAAAATTTTTAAAATTTTCTTTTTTAATTTTTTTTAATTTTTTAAAATTAAAATTTTTAAAATTTCCTTTTTTTATAAAATTTTTAAAATTTTTTTAAAATTAAAATTTCTAAAATTTTCTTATTTTTTCTAAAATTTTTAAATTTTTTAAAATTAAATTTTTAAAAATTTTCTTTTTTAAAAAAATTTTTGAAAATTTTTAAAATTAAAAATTTTAATTTTTTTTAAATTTTTTTAAAATTTTTTAAATTTTTATGCTGATTTGGAGCTCCCGCGAGCCACGTAGGCAAAAAATAATAATAAAATATATTAACGTAGGATTTCCGGCAAGCGGTCGCCGAGGTGGACCTAAGTGTCCCATTTCGAAAAAAAAAGTGGCAAGACTTAAGTGTCTGTTTTGAAGTTACACTTAAGTGTCGGCGTCTTGATTATAAGACAAATATATAGTGAAAGTCTACAAAGTTGTCAATTCCTTAAAGACCAAAACTTTTTCAAAACACAAAACTCTTTGATTCAAGTCATCAAAACCCTGACCATCTTTGACTTGAGATCAAGCCATGTAACGGCTTCAAGTTACAAAGACTCCAACTATTTTTGACTTAAGATCAAGCCATCAAGGCCTTCAAGTCCAATTCCTGGAAAGGATTCAAATTTGGTGATGTTCGATTTGAGATCAAGCCATTGAGATCATTATATTATGCACGAGACTCGAGAGAAGAGAACGTTAGAGGACATCTAGTATTCAAGATTGTAATTAAAGATTGTTCTACATTTACTGAAATTAAATACAATTTATATACATTTTCTGGTCTAAATTCATATTGGAAATTATTATTTGTGCATAAACACATGTTAAAGTCAAAGCTTGATCGCTTTTATGCTTGCCACGTGGTGTTTCACTTCGTGGGTGTTCAATCTTATGTTTGCCATGTCGCATAAGTTCACCACGCGATCTGAATTCTTCTGTCCATAAGTTTATGAAATTGTCATCCCAAATATCTATTTTATTGACTTTAAATTTCGAAGAGAAAAAGGATAAAGAGAAAGCACTTTCAATTTTATATTTCATTTAATTCAAGCAAGTCTCTTTAACTAAGAATGAAATAAATGATAAAGTTTATTTCAAATTATAAAATTGATCAAACTAACAATGAAGTATATGAAATGAACGATACGACTTTCAATTTTATATTTTTTTTTTTTTAAGAATGAAATAAAATGATTCATTTCTTGAATGCAACCAAATTTATTTAACTAAGAATGAAATAAATAATATAGTTTATTTAATTCAACAATACTTTAAGAATATTGTTTTATTAGGAATGAAACAAATGATATAGTTTATTTAGTTGAAAACAAATTAAGAAAAATAACGTAATAAATGATTTGAAACATTCATTGTTATTTTTTATTTTATTTTTCTTAATTCGAAATTGAGTTAAAAAAGATAATATAGGGAAATATAATTGAACTTGTGGGGAAACTACTAGTATTCAAACTCTAGTTTTATTTTATTTTATTTTATTGCGTTTCTATTTACCTAATAATGACTTCAACTCTTTAGGCCCTATTTCACATGCCCAATTCGAAAAGCATTTTTACTCAGCATTTTCTACACCTATGATTAGCAACCCAAAAAAAAAAACAAAAAACAAAAGAAATGTTAAAAGTAACCTTACAGTAATAACATAAAGAAATTCACATACATGCAAAAATACGTTTGTCAATATATGCCAGCGCAAAATGCGGGCCATGTAACTAGTTTGTTGAAAACCCGTTAATACAACTCTGTAATTACAATATTACAAACAAAATCAAAGGTGCATTTGTGTTTTGGATAATTGGACAGACCATTTGAAAGGGACGAAATGCCAGAGGAGTTGAGGAGGTGGCAGATGAGGAATAAATAGGAATCCCAAATGGAAGAGGGTCAAAGCTTCTGATCCGGCGAGATACCAGCAGGCATCTCTCCTCTCCCCTCCTTTAGACAACACGAAAGTCCCAAATATAGGCATGGAGAGAGAGAGAGGGGCACGGGACAAGATAAAAAGGAAAGGTTTTGGCCTTTTCATAGGGTGTGACGACTGAGGCATAGGGAGAGAAGAACCCCCTCTCCAAAATATTCCCCTGCCACCGCCATCGACGTAGGTGCAGACTCGTATCCATGTATTCATTTGCTTTTGGTTATTCTTAGCGCCTGCTATATGATGATGATGATGAATCGATCATGTCTGCATGGTTGCAGCAGAATGGCTCTCACGATGAAGCAGATGTCCGTGATTGTGGTGACTACGGGGATTTTGTCCTTCATATTTGGTGTCATTGCGGAGAACAAGAAGGTGCCTCCTCCTCCTCCTTGATGCCTGCAAACAAACTCTTACCCTTTACTTTTTTATCGGTTGCTGTTCCTAGTTAAAACAAAGATCTGCAGGTTTTCCTCCGACCTTCCCATGTTCCATCTTCGACTTTGACGCACCCTTTCTTTAGTTTTCTTGCATTGAACAACTGATAATGTGAACTTCATTTTCAACATTTATTCTCCTGCCCATACGTCATGAAAAATATCATCTTTACTTTTAAGGTTGAGGGAGGCCATCTCATGAACCCAGCCTTAATGACTAGGCATCGGTTCAACCTTATCAACGCCCTCCCACTTTCCTATCGTCTCAACCCACAGCATTGAGCAATGAAAGAATCGTTGAAAAAATTCCAATGGTTGACCTCCACTTGCATCGACTACATCACATCCATTTCCTCCCCTGCATGCCCATGAGTCCGCACTCCTCTTTTTTCTTTATATTTTAAATTGCTTCTGGGGTTCTCACACGTGCTTTCTCCTCATGAACTGAACAGCCCCCATCTGGGACTCCTATTCCTGGAAAAGATGTAGTCATCTGCAAATATCCATCTGATCCGACCGTCCTCTTAGGATCCCTGTCTGTTGTATTTCTGGTCGTATCTACGGTGGCAGGCTACATTTCTCTGTTTTATCCGTACGAGGGGAAGTCTATCCCACAGTCTGCTTTCTTCCGAAATACAACCTTCGTCATATTCTTCAACATTGCTTTGTAAGTGCTCCCTGGTACCCTTTTGTCTCATGCTTTTCATTGTGGGTTTTATAAGACATGAAACAATTCATTGTTATGTAGACATCTTACAACTTCTAAATCTCACATAAACATTAATCACTCAGATAAAATATCGGATTCTGATGCCATGTCCAATTTCTTGGTTAAAGTATCAGACGATCCACTAATCAACTTTTAGGCAATTAAGAATTGAAAGGGCCACTGGCCCTGATATTAACTTCAGCAAAAACTGGGAAAACTTTGCCCAGACACGTCAAGTGTTGTGCTCCTTCTACAAAGAACTCTCTTGATACGTATCCCATCATTGATAAAAAAATTCATATAAGTCAGCTGGAAAATATTGTTCTTGTAGTCCCCTAACCTGACAGTTGAAGCTTTCAGAAGCAATGGACCCAGGAAATAAGTTTTGTAAAGCGCTTTCAGTGGTATCTAACTTGATATTTGTAAGAGAATAGAGTAACTGAGACAGTAACCTTGAGTACCGTCTGTCCATCTTTTATTGATATTAAAGCTACATAGCATTCTGATTCTGCATGATCTTTTGGTTGACTAATCATTATATAACGGCAATTTCATTGAGGAAAGCCCAAGTGGATGTTCCCATTCTTTAACTGTCAGGATCTGCCTTATAATAATTGTGTGTTGAGCAATTCTAGATTTACAGAACGCAGAAGCCTTAAATTTCTTAGTAACAGACGGCCTTAGCATCACGTAGACACAGGAGACTCAATGTCTCTATGGTTTTTTTTTTTTGGTAAAAGCAATGTCTCTATGTTTTTTTTTTTTTTTTTTTTTTTGGTAAAAAGCAACGTCTCTATGTTCATAGTTAAATATTCCAATTTTTTTGCTGAACATAATGTTGTTCATTCAATGCTTAATAGCCTTGAGCAAACATCAACTAATTTTCTTTTCTAGCCTTGTCATGGTCAGTGTTCCTAAAATTTGGCAATTACTACGAGGAGAGGACAGAAAATTTCCATTTTGCTTCTAGCTGTTACTGGCCGTGTGTAACTTTGAACCCGGAAATTTGTGCTCTGGTCTATGGATAGCACATGAATTGTCAATGAGTTATGTTCTTGAGTATCTTGCAGTAACAGTAGATAGGATGAGTTGAGATGGGTCAGGGTTCAATAAAAATTAATAATCACAATGACAAGAGAGCATTCGGATGGGTTAGGTAGTCAAGTGCATTGTATTAGCTGACGCTACAGAGCATCTCTGCTAATCAAGTTTCCCTGTGTTTCCTGGATATGACCATGTAACTTCACAAAAGGTTTTTGACTGGACTAGCAGCAACATTTCTCCTGTGGCCAACCATCACTGAGCAACTCCACCTGACTCGCAAAGTTCACCATGATCTCAGCACCGATTGTCCAACTGCAAAGACAGGTCTCCTCGGTGGCGGTGCTTTTTTCTCCCTCGATTCATCCCTATTCTGGTTGGTCGCTTTAATGTTGGCCAACAATGCCCGTGAGGACTACTTTGGCGAAACAGATGACGTCGATGCAACTGATCTTACAGAGGACTTGAAGGGGGAGTCATTTGTGCCCGTCTTATAAATGTGATTCGCCTCTTCTATTATGGAAAACTCAGAAAAGTTATCATAAGTATGTCTGTCGTCTCCAGTAGCTGTGCTTTAACCGGATCTCATTCTTTCTACTCCCGGTGGACTTTGAAGCAGAACATGCAAATTGAGAATAAAAGTCACGGATCAATGATTGACATCTCTGTATAAAGTAAAGTTGATGAGGATTCCAAGCAAATTCATTTCAGCATGCAACCTAAGAGCCCTGTTCTCATTCCTATATGACTTTATGCTGGGTTTCTCATAGATCAGAGACGAAGAATCACAGATTTTTTTTTTCCTTCTCGTTTTGTATTCTCAACGATTACAGAAACGCCGAGCCTTGGTTTTTCGGGGACGAGACTAAAAAATTAAATGATTTTGGAAAAGTACACCAAGCAAAAAAAAAAAAAAAAAAACCAGTAACTTTTGAAGTTTCTTCTTTTGGCGATCTCACCGCATGACATAACAAAATGAATACCAAACAGAGGCCTCCGGTGAAGCCATAAATATTGACCTCCAGCTTTTCTTTTTTTTTTTTTGTCCTGAGCATAAGAAACATGGAGAACGGGAAGAAAATGCGGTCGGCCGGAAAAGTACCCTTGAGAGACATCGGTGATTCAATTTATATAACAATTTGATACGGGTAATGAACACTCGCATTAACCTAAAATCAAATTGGATCCCTTTCTTTCTATAATTTGTTCTTTTTGTATAAAAAATAAATACAAATAATTAATTTTTCTACGCAAAATGTGCTTAAAGTTGAGGACCTTAATTAGGGTGCATTTGGAAAGACTTTTGGGGAAAGTCTTTAGGAAAATGCAAAGATCTTTGAGTTAAATGTGTTTTTCAAAATGCAAACTGTGTTTAATAAATTGTAATTTAAAAACCATTTGTGAAGTACTTTTGAACAAAATGGTGTTTTGGGGGGACAAAGGACTTTTGTGAAAAAAAAAATTATCAAAAGAAAAATAAAAAAAATAAAAAAAATGAAAACCAGCAAGGGTAGGCGGCATCCGGCGGTTGGGGGCGACACCTGGCGACCTTCGGCGACCCCGGATCTGGGCCGATGAGGTTGCATGACGTTGTCGCGACCTTCAGCGACCTTGGATATGAGCTGGCAAGGTCGCGTGACGCCGTCGACCCCGGATCTAGGCCGGCAAGGTCGCGCGTGTCGTGTGACGCCGCCTCGACCTCCGAGAACCCCGATTGGCCATCACGAGACTACGCAACCCTCGCCTGAGGTCGGGGGACCTTGGAGAGGGCCGCGCTTGAGGTCGGGGGACCTCGGCGAGGGTCGCGCCTCGGTCGTGCGACCCCAATCAGCCGTCGTCGAGGCTACGCAACCCTTGCTTGAGGTCACGTGACCTCGGCGAGGGCCGCGCCTGGGTTGCGTGACCTCCCTGGTGGTCGCGCGACCCGAGCAGCTACCGCCAAGGCCACCCTTGACGGAGAAGACGAACAATGCTCCTCACAAGGGCAAAAAACGGAAAAACAAAAAGTTCATAAGGATAATTTCAGGAAAAAAAAAACATGAACAGTACCCCTGAGCTTACCGAGGTACCCCTGCCTTGGGCTTTCAGCCTTCAAAAGGCAAGTTTGGAGCCAAAGGTGTTTGCAAATTTTTTGCCAAACGCCTATTTTTAGCCCAAATGGCTTTGGAAGCCTAAAGTGACTTGGAAAAGCCAAATCCAAACGCAATCTTATTGAGATTTGGCCACCCTCATGGAAGGGAGATGCAGAGGTTTTGAATCTCATATTCTTAGGGTTGGATGGGAATCATTTAATTTTAAGTATGTGTTTTGACTCCTACATTCTGTAACGAGACATGTTAAAAAATTAAGAGACATGTTAAAAATCTAAGAGTGAAAAGTTAAATAGAGACAGAGTAGAACCGATTAAAAAAAAAAAAAAAGAGAGTTGAGGATGCTGCGGTCTATGAAGCACGGACACGTTCTCCGTGCTTCCGTGTCGTGTCCGACACGTGTCGAGCGTGTCAGACACGTCGACATGCATCAGACACGCGGTCAACGCATGTCGAAAATCCGACACGTGGTCAACCTTTGCCCGACACGTTTGGACATGTGTGTTCGGCAGACGATGGAGGGTGGAAGTGACGGCGAGGGAGCAGAGACGGACCGATGGCAAGCCTGCGACGGCGAGAGATGGCCAAAGAAAGACGGTGAGGAAGGGGGTCGTGTGCGGCGAGCGGCGAGGACATGGCTAAGTGCTACACTTGCAAACCAGGAGACATGCAGAGATGGGTTTGAGGGCACTAGCAACATTGTCAAGAGCATCGTCTCCGGAAGTCTCAACCAAATCACTTCACTAGTCACACGACTCCTCACCATGGTCCACCCATCTTCTGGCTCCAACTCCGGCGGTGGCGGAGCAGCAATTTCACCAAGGTGGAGGACACGATCGAGGCCGTGCCCGTTCACAGGATGTACCGGTTCGTGATCTACGTGAAAAAGGGCGTGTACCGGGAGAACATGGAGATCAAGAAGAAGAAGTGGGTCGTGCAGTGAGTGGCGAGCGGCGAGGAAGGAGACAGATCTAGAGGAGGAGAAGAGAAAGGGTTGTGCGGCGAGCAGCAAAGGAGAATGAGGTAAAGTAAAGCTAGGGTTTTTGATTGGATGGCCATAACGTATTTTGGGGGAGGGGAAGTGACAGGACAACCTATCTGTCGATGAATAAGGTGGGGGGAAAATGGACGACGTGGGGAGGCAAAAAAAAATGAAAAAAATTTGGGGGAAAAGAGACGAGGGAAGTTTGGGCGAGGGGAGGGGTTGGTTTCAAAAAATAAAAGTAAATTTGGGGGGAGGGGGGATTTCGAAAAGTAAATGTAAATTTGAGGTAATGAAATAAAAAAAAAAAGTGTAAGATTTATTAATATTATTAATATAAATTCATTATAAACTCTTTATTTTTTTATTTGTGAATTTGAATCAAATTAATTAAAAATAAAAATATTTATTTAATATTTAATGTGAACGTGTCAAAATTTTCTAATTTTTAAGAAATGACGTATCGCGTGTTATGTCGTGTCGTATCTCGTCTCCGTGTCATCGTGTCTGTGCTACGTAGGCTATCTATGTTGTACTTGTATCCTAAGAAGCATCTTAAGTCTCCTGACGTCATCCTCGGTGCTTCATCTCGGTTTTTCGACGTGCCGCGCGTGGAAAGAAGTGGGAATGTGCTTCCTGGGTCTCACGTGCACCGCACTGCTAGCGTCTCTCTATCTTCGCTTCCCGTATTTGTGGTTAAAAGACCTGACTGCGACCGTGAACGGGAATGTGAATGTGTGAGCACCATCGATGTTGGGGACTGGAAACGGGATTGGGATTAGGATGGAGGAGACCAGACCACACAGAAGAGAAGTTGATGGAGGGAAGGATTGAGGGTTGTATTCAGAAAGCCTCTGCTATTGCTCCTCGGCGCTAATATGGTCGAAGCCCCCTCTTTCGCTTCTCCTCCAATGGCGAAACCGCTCAGTGCCAGATCACGACCCGGATGTTCGACCCATGCCACTTTTGCCTTGAAGGGTTTCAGCTCCAGGTGTCAAATTGAGCCTTCATATCTACTTCTGGCTCTCTTTCTTTCTTTGATTGCTGTACATCTTCTTGCTCTTTTGGTTCTGGAATTTTGGTCAGGGGAGGGTTTGGTATAATCAGTATGCACAGGGTGGAAATGTCAGAATCGGCTGCGAAGACGGCCAATTTATCTGCTTCTAGGAAGCAAGTCATTCAGTTGCCGAATTATGAACAATATCCCATCAGTCAATTCCTGAGTCATCCATCCGGCATTCAAGCTATACTGAACACAAGAGCTCTTCAGAGTTTTCAGTTCCTCGATGCTAACACCTACAGGTTCTTCACTTCCACCCCTCTTTCTCATTTATGATTGATCGGTTTCTCTGGACCCCAGGATTCCTTTGTGTTGTGCCTCTCTGTCGTCGTACAAACTCTGACGTATGTGTACATGCGAAGGTGTACTCTTCCTAAAATCCAATTTCTGAACTTCGAAGCAACTCCAGTAATGGATTTGAGAATGACTTTGACCGATACAGATTGTAAAGTTGAGATGCTCTCTTGCAAGGTGAGATTCTGATGTCTAGAGATTGTGATTAAGGAACTGGAGATGTGGATGTTATGAGGATGAACTGTTTAACTTACCGTACCCAAGGTCAATAGGAACATTCGGAAATAGTGTAATTTATCATAATAATTTTTCTTATGTTGGGATTTTCATTGAAAGTTTAAATGTCCACCCACATACTCTCTAGCTTGTGGAAATACATATCTGTAAACTGATTTTCCTGGTTAACAAAATGAAGCTTCTATGTGACATATTCTGATATATATGCATTCACCGTACATCTAGAGAAATTCTCTTTATGTATGATGCATTCAAGGGCTTTTAATGCTCTATTTCTGTTCTTAGCATCTTAGCAAATGTATTCGAAAAATAATATGCAGTTCAAGGGTTCAAAGATCGTGGAACGCCAAAACAACCATTTTTCAGGTACATATAGATTAAGTTACTTTGCAATTGTCCTAGTAGTGAAGTGGTTCAGTCTGGACTGCCATAAGAACCTTGGGTTTCTTCAAGTGGAAGTAAATTCTGAGTTCTTGTTTGAGTAGCAATTTTCCTGATAATAATGGACTTTATAAATGTATATCTTGCACGACCCCATTAATCAACAGTGAGACCTGTATTTGATATATGAACGCATTACGGTTTGTGAGTTACAGGTTATCATGATAACACAAGGTGCTGATAACATGCATTGATGCCAGAGCTTGACAGTAGTTTCCAGGAAGATTTCAGCTGCATGTCAATGCTTTCTCTATGCTTTAAGCTACTTGTGGGATAAAAGCATTCTATTGGAATGATAGTGACATTTCTCTCTTCTGACAGCATTCATGACAAATCACATGAGATGGGATACAAATGATTCTGGGAATACAGTGGAGGTTGACGTGAAGCTGGGTGTTACTCTCGAGGTTTTAGTACTAATCAATGTCATCTTAACGATTTAAACATTTGTCTTTATGATAACTGCAATTATTGACAATATAGTGACTTTAACTTTGAGAGAGCATACTCAGCATCACTGATGTTCTCAAAATTACTGCATATGTATCTTCTGGGAGAGATGTTTAATGTAACTCACAATAGTTGGCATGGACACATCGTTAATGGAGGTGTTGTATCTCAGGGCTTGTACAATATCTTAGTTTTTGACAAATGCCTCTTACTTGATTTAATGAACTTCTCCATGATGTCTCTTAGGTGTCAGTATGCAATTAATTAATTTACTATTATGATCTGGAGATCAATATTGCTTGGGTTGAAGAGTAAAACATTAGGAAATGTGTACTTTTGCTTGCTTCAATATCAATGCTGGAATGAAAAGTATGGAAGTCTTAGGTGCTTCAAATTAAGGCCTCTCTTTTGTGGCCATGGGTGTCATGTTCCTCAGGGCCAAACTTGGTGGCATAGAGGTGATACAGTTGAGTCCTAAATCCTAGGAACACATGGCCAATATCATCAGTTTTCATCAAAGTTCTCCGGCTGTTGGAATTTTACAACTGCAAGAGATTTTTGTAGGTGTATTTAAGTCTACAGACATATTTATGTGAACTGATCTGCTATTTCTCTATTCAATTGTTGCTTTTCTTTCGTCATTGTTTTTTGGGCCTCGTGAATTACCGAGTACTCATAGTCAATAAATCGTGTGCAGATTTTCACTCGACCATTTGCTTTGCTGCCATTATCAGCTGTTGAAGTCCCTGGAAATGCGTAAGTAAATAATTTACCAGAAATTTATTTGTTGACTAAGCTCTTTGACACATCGCACCCAAGTAGTACCAAACAGACAATAAGCCTTCTCTTGGCATCGTCTACCCTCTTCCTTCACCCATCACTTTTTTCTTATGTTTAGTTAGGAAAGAGAATAAGGTGCCTTTTAGTTCGATAGTGTGTTAATATATATTTGTCTTTGAACCAATTGAAATTATGTGGTTAATATGAATGAATTAGCCTTCGGGCACATGCTTCATACATGGACTAGATCTAGAATTTTTAAAAGGATGTTTAATAGCAAGTTAGGAGAATAATGATAGATTGTAATTAGAAATAGTACTTGGAGCAGCCATTTACTATTAGCAGATGTTTCATAAAAGAAGATGGTCAAAGAAATTGCATTCTTCTTGGCAGTGTTCTGTGTTAGAGAATAAGAACGCAACTTTGGCTTTGCACATAAGAATGTAAACTGTATGGCAGCAAAAGCACCATTTAGATTTGTCTTCTCTGCAGTTGAGACATCGTTTGCATTAAGCGTGATAATATGACATGCATAGTCTCAAGCGTGACTCTTCATCCTTCATGGGTGGAATTTAGTCATAAGATCTAGGGGTGGCAATTTGTGTTTGGGGTCATGTTTGTGTCGTGTTGGCTATGTTATACTACAAAAACAGGTCAATTTGAACATGACAAGATGACCTACTTGACACAATCACGAATTGCTAAGTAAGGGAGTGACATGACATGGCCCATGTAACATTGTTAAATAAAGGATTGACAGGTTGGTGCGATTGCACGAACTGGCATGACATGAAATCAGCCCACCAACACGAATCAACTATACTCAAATTTTTCAAAAGATCTATTCACAAATTGTAATACTGTCCATGAAATATTGTCAAATAAAATTAGTGAACATGTTCATGGTCAATGAAATATATTGAATTTAAAATCTTAATGGTGAATTACATGGAAATAATAGTCTTTTAGCTAATCATGTCTAAACATATAGATTATGTCAGCACTAAATTGTTAATTTAAATGGTTTGTAGGTCAATTTCTTGTCTAGTGGGTTGGACACTAACACTAACATAAAAATATCATCTTAATGGTGAATAACATGGAAATAATTGTTATGGGCTAACAATAAAACTAGAGGGAGGGGGTGAATAGGTTATTTTAGAAAACTTGACAATCTTTTGCGGAAAATAGCTAATGCGAAGTAAAGATTGAGTCAAAATGATGTTTTAAAGCTCGTCATCATTTTGTGCCTGTGAGAGTAAGAGAGAGTAAAACAGTGGTACACAACAATATTTAGTGGGTTGTCTTTATGCCTAGGCCTATGTCCACTTTTTAGACCAATTATCACAGTTTGGGCTAGATTGTACTAGTAATATACTCAGATAGTTACAATAGACAAGCATTGGTCTTATTATAAGATAGATTAGACTATCAGGACTCAATTGCTATTCTTACTCTTGTACACTTAGTCTATAGCATGATTATTCAAACAGCACGAATGCAAAACTCAGTGAAACACTTGAACGAGAGTGTATCACTAGGAACAAAGCATAGTGCAAATCTTTAGATAATTCTCTCTCTCTCTCTCTCTCTCCTTCTTAGCTTCTTAGGTCTTTTCTTGTATATCCATCTCCAATCTATCCATTTGAAGAGGATTAGAGGAGCAAGGAGCCGTTGGGATTGCCATTGAATTGCTACCAAAGAATATAACTGCCCATACAATCCTTTTTCCTAAATATTTGTAGTCTACCTAAGAATAGCATCTGCAACTGTCTTCACCGTAGTCTTTGACAGACCTATCAGAAGACCTTGCTTCTTGATTATTGATTTCAATTGGATTATGCTGTTGTGCGAATCCTCAACCACAATGGCTAGTTTGCTAATCTAAAGAACTTCACTAGATGTTTGTGGTTATTACAATATCAATGATATGATATTTGCAATTGCAATATAAACATCACAATCAGCTCATCTTTAGTTCTAGTGGTACTATTTAGCAAATACCATTTTTGGATCCATCGGATCACACCATGGACATTGTGTAGTCCTTTCTATCACAAACATCTATATACACTAAGGATAGTTTGAATATCATCAAAATCATTTGGAGATAATTCTCTTACAATTTCTCCCTTTTCTTATGATAATAAAACTATCTTGCAGATGTGAAATAAATAATCATTGATAGGTTTGTAGTAAATATAAATGAGGTCTCCATAAGATATTGAGTGGAATTGGAGAAATTATGTAGTTGATCTTTTTCGAATTGAGAGAAAGTGAAGATCCACTAGATAAGAACATCATCAAAGGTTGAGAGGTTCATATACGATGTCAAATGGAATTCCTCCTGTTTTGATGATTTTTTAGCATTTTAAGAGTAAAAACTCTTAAAGCTCCCCCTATATTGATGAGCAAATGCATAAAATAAGTTTATATCACATGCACATTTCACATTGAGTCAACTCTCCCTTTTTTGTCATCGGCAAGAGTGATAAAAGTTGAAAGCTTCGTTAGTAACTTGACATGGTAGTACATATGGCTAGAAGAGAAGCAAGATATGATCAGCAAAAGTAAAATATGAGCACATGAAAAATATGCATATTTTAATTGTGAGGGCATTTGCATTGCCAAGAAGTGGCCGGGGTTCTTGAAAGATTTGCTCTTGGTCAAGATGAAGGGGATTGTAATAGTCGAGATTGATGAATGTGCATTCGATCTTCATGAGATATTGAGTTAGTGAGGAGAGGGTTCTCTTGATCTCCTAGATATCAACTTGTAGTTGGTTAAGTCCAACAGTAGGAGCTGCAGCTATTTCCACTGGAGATATAGATCTCTCTGTTTTAGGTGGTCTCAATGCTTCCTTTGGTGCTAGTGCTTTGGCTTGCTTTTTCTTCTCTTGTTCAGTCATGCAAGCAAGTTTTTCCCTGATCTGAGCAATGGCCTTTTCATCATCGCCATTTCTAATGGGGAAAATTTCTCCTCTCTAATTGACCCATCCATCGGAAGTCATCCTTAGCATCATCTTTTCTAGTATCTTCTTCCCAATTTCCACATTGACCATGCTCCGAGAAGCGACATTAGAGAAGTCGATCTTCAGGTGCTTAAAGATATGAGTGATGAGAGCATCGTAAGACAGCTTGCTTATCTTTCTTTTGGTCATTCGGTATACATGGATGACGATCATGTGTGGAAGAGAGGATTCATCAAATTTGTTGAGGATGGCCCAGATGAATCTTGCCTCATTATGGGAAGTGTTGTCGGTAAAAGATATTTTAGAGCATAGGCAAGGGGTCAAAATCTTTTGGATAAAATTTTTAAAGGGAGTAGATTCAAAGGCACAATTTCTCTAAAATCATGAGAGAAATTGGGAATTTCCAACACAAAAGCTATAAGCCTCATCAAGCTCTACAGGTACTTGCGTGAAAACATTGTACTCCGCCTGAATTTTGTTTCTGAAAGATAAAAACAAACGAGTCCCTGTTTGGAAGATGGATATTGGAATAAAATAGGGCCACAAGGCCAGGATGGACTTCCACTTTCATAGAGTAAAAGAATTTCAGTTTTAGAGATTCAAAAAGATCAAAGAGAGAGATCCACGAGCATAGAGAAAATCAAAGTCAATAAATATGTGCGAAATAGTTCCTCTTTTGTAAAAAGCATTGTTGGCATCTTTGTGGTCTTGAGATAAAAACAATTCAGAGTTAAAAAAAGAAGAATCACGTTCAAAACTTTCAGTAGGTTGAAAGTTTTTGGAATACCTATCATCATTTTCTCAACATTTGAAGTTCATATGCTTAAGATTCACCCATATTTGATTTCCTAAGTTGAGCTATTGTTGTATTGTGAACTTTTATCAATACGACAAGTCCTTTGAGTAGATCATCAGATGGAATAGGAATTAAAGCAGAGGAGCATCTAGCTTGAGAGGTGAGACAAGAGGTATTGTCATTATTTCGAGCGTGTCGGACACTTGGAGTGCCAAAATTTGGCACAGAGGGACATGTAAGTGTCAAAAGTTAGAAAAGTAACACTTAAATGTCAAAATTGAAGCAAAATGGATTACTTAAGTATCACTTAGGCAAAAATCTGACCAAGATGCTGATGTGGCAATTTTTTGGCGAAATAAGAGCAAAACGGTGTCATTTTGATACTAATGTGGTAAAAGAATTAATATAAAAATTAATTAAATTAAGTTTATTTAAATCATTTAAAAATAAAAATACAAGTATCTAAATTTTTTTTAAATAAATAAATAAATAAACATTTTTTAAAAAAGGGAAGGGGCGGTTGAGGGCTGAGCCCTGTCGCTACCTCCTTGGCGACGGAGGGAGAAGGGTCGGTTGGAGTCGTCGGCCCCTAGCTAGGGCCCATTCTTTGGGCAAAACTCTTACAAGCTTGTTCTACTGTTTTAGCATTGGTGAATGTTTTTCCTTGATGTGAAAGGCCATTTACTATCTCCGTGAATTGAGTAAATATTTATGTCAGTGTTTAACATGGTTTCATTTTGAATAACTCATAATGCCAATTCATCTTGGTTTCTTTCACTTGTCTATTCCTTTAAATGTCAGTAATAGACGATCCCAGATTTCCTTGGCTGTAACATGAGAAGAAACTCTGTTAATTCAAACGATGACAAAGCACTATGTAGTAAGTGTTTGGCTTTGGCAAGTAGAGTAGCTCTTCTTCATGATTCCTTAGTGTTGTCAATAGTAGCTATTGCGGCTTGAGCTTCCTGTTGAGCAAGAGCTGGTGCTGCAGCTAGTACATCCACACCATTTCAACTACACTATATTTCAAGATCTGTGGTTTTAATGTATGACTGCATTCTTTGTTTCCAATAGCCATAATTGCTTCTGTTAAAGTAAGGTGACTTGTTAGAAGTTTGAACATAACTGGTAAAGAAGCTGCCAAAGTTAGAAGATTATTTTCCTAGAAGAGATACACTTCAAATCACGAGTAACAGAGCTCTAATACCACTTATTGGGGGCTAACAACACAATTTAGAGGAGGTGAATAGGTTTTAAAAAACTTGACAATCTTTTGTAGAAAATAGCTAATACTAAGTAAAGATCGGGTCAAGATGATGTTTCAAAACTCGTGATCGTTTTGTGTGCTTGTGAGAGTAAGAGAGAGTAAAATAGTGGCATACAATGATATATAGTGGTTTGCGTTAATCATTAAACCTACGTTCGCTCTTCATACAAACAACCATAAGTTGGGCTAGATTAGACTGGTAATATGCTCAGGTAGTTACAATAGGTAAGCACTAATCCTATTATAAGATAGATCATACTATCAGGACCTAGCTACTGCTCTCACTCTTGTATATTTAATCTAGAGCATAATTACTCAAAAAACATCAATACAAAACTTAGTGAAATAGTTGGACGAGAACATATCACTAGGAGCAAAGTTGAATGCAAATCTTTAGATAATACTGTTTTCTCTCTTTTTTGGCTTAGGTCTTCTCTTTTATATCTATATTCAATCTATCAGTTGGAAAAGGATTAGAGGAGCAATGAGTTGTTGGAGTTGAGCTGCTACTTGAGAATAGCATTGCCCATATAGTTCCATCACTACAATCTCTAACAGACCTCTTAGACGACCTAGCTTCTCGATTACTGATTTCAACTAGATTTCGTTGCCATGCGAATTCTCAACCACAACGGCTAGTTTGCTGACCCAATGACCTTCACTAGATGTTTGTGGTTGTTACAACACTAGTAACATGATATTGTAATTTCGATATAAACATCACCATCATATGGTCATTAGGTCCACTGGTACTGTTTATGCGAATACTATTTCTGGGCCTGTTGCATCTTTTGTCCACTAGATCACATCATGGACATTACGTAGTCCTTTCTATCACAGACGTTTGCATACATCATAGTGAATATTATATTAAGGATAGTTTGGACATTATGAAAATCAATTGAAGATGTTTCTCCAACAATAATAGTCTTTTAGCTAATTATGTCTAAACAATTCACATACAGATTGTGTCAACACTTTCAATGGGTTTTGTGGGTCAATTTTGTGTTTGGCGGGTTGGACACGAACACTAACACATCAATATCATTCATTGTACCTTATGGGTTGACACAACATCAATGGAATCCGATTAGCCTCGTCTCAAATTTGTTAATTTCGTATTGTATTAGAAGTTGCTATCCTAACAAGATCCAAAGCATATTACGAATATGACTAGTGTGGCATTGGTCTAAAACACAGCAATGGAAATGATTTCAGTTTTGTGTAACTTCCATTAATCCACTGGTTCCATATCTTTTGCACTGAAAGTAACAATTTCATATTGAACAGAGTAATGCAAGCTCTAGTGGATAGACTCGTACCACTTCTTTTGGAGCAGCTGTTGCAGGATTATGAGCAATGGGTTCATCAGCAACGTGAACATCTCTGATAAAGTTCATTTTCTCTTTTGGTGAAGTGATTTCTTGTTTCTTGATGATTTAACGACATTCTTTGCCTCATCCTATTAGACGATGTGATCATTATTATTGGTATGGTTCGTGAAGACAGCTGATTAATTGTGAGGTATGTACCATGCGATGGATGTCTTATCATGTAAGGGTGGTCTCTAGTTCTTCACTTGTTTACATAAAAAATAATTGAGACAAGCACGCATGCTTAGTACATGATGCATGGACAGTCACATGAGTGACACATGAACATTATTATGCTTGTGATGCCTTATCGACGACCATAAAAATTAACATTCATGGGTCGACATCGATATGCATCTGAGGTATATGTTCAGTTGTTGATGCAAGATGATGGGCATATGGAGAGATTATTCATGGGTGGATATCAATATGCATCTAGGGTACGTGTTTTTTTTTTAATGTACAATAAACACATTTAGGGTTAAGGGTTCGGGGTTTAGGGTTTAGGGTTTTAGGGTTTTGGGTTCGGGGTTTAGGATTTAGGAATTGGGATTTAGGGAATTTAACAGTTTTAGGGGTAGGGTTTTAGGGCTTGGGGCTTGGGGCTTGGGCCTTGAGGCATGGGATTTAGGTTTTAAGGGTTAGTTGTTTTGGGTTTGGGGTTTGGGGCGTGGGGTTTAGGGTTTAGGTTTAGGGTTTAGGGTTTAATGATTTAGGGTTTAAGGGTTTGAGGTTTGGAGGTTTGGGGGTTAGGGAGTTGGGGGTTTAGGGGTTTCGGGTTTGTGGGTTGGGGGTCTTAAGGGTTGAGAGTTTAGGGTTTAGGGCTGAATTGTATCGTTTCTACAATTTTGGGGACAATTTTTTCTTGGCGAGGCCTTCCACTTAAAATATTATGCCGAATAGAAGTGTATTTCGTTAAAAAAGTTGTTGGAACGAGGAGATGTGCCTTCTAGAAGATTTGTCTACTTAAACTTAATACGAAAGGACTAATTGTTGGAAAAATGCTCTTATTGTACCAGTTGGAAGTTTTTTAGGAAAAATATCGAAAATGAATTATGCAGATTTCCATTTGTCATGGTTTATAGTAAAAATACCGAAAGGGAACTTTTAATGGAACAAAAGGAAATTTTCTTTGTCAAATCTTCGTTTTTTGATTTCAGGTGACTTTTAGGGTATCCGAGATCTTCAAAATATTAAATCGTACGATAATAAAGCTTTTGGAGCCCATTTATCCATATAGATTTCGATTTGTTGGGGTTTATAATGAGAATACCGAAAGTGAATTTTTAATGGAACAAAATGAAATTTTCTCTATCAAATCTTCGTTTTCTAGTTTCAATTAACTTTCATGGTATTGAGATCACCAAAATATTAAATTGTACCGAAATAAAGTTTGGAACCCATTTATCCATGTAGTTTCCATATGTAGGGGTTTACAGTGAAAATACCGAAATGGAATTTTTAAAGGAACAAAAGGGAACTTTCACTATTAAATATTTGTTTTCGAAACTTTCAGGGTATTTGGATTTTATCGAAATAAAGCTTTTTATTTATCCATGCTTTTATTTGTTGGGGTTTACAGTGAAATCGAAAGAGAATTTTTAATGGAACAAAAGGGAATTTTCTTTGTCAAATCTTCGTTTTCGATTTTAGGGTATCGAGATATCCAAAATATTAAATCATACAAAAATAAAGTTTTTGGAATCCATTAATCCATGTAGATTTCCATATGACAGACATTACAGTGAAAATACCAAAAATAAATTTTTAATGAATAAAATGGAATTTTCTCTGTCAAATATTCATTTTCTAGTTTCAATTGACTTTTAGGGTATCGGGATCTCCAAAATATTAAATCGTACCAAAAAAAAATTTTGGAACCCATTTATCCATGCAGATTTCGATCTGCCAGGGTTTATAGTGAAAATACCAAAAATGAATTTTTAATGAAACACAAGGGAATTTTCTCTATTAAATTTTTGTTTTTTGATTTTAGTTGACTTTCGGGGTATCAGGATCTTCAAAATATTAAATCGTACCGAAATAAAACTTTTGGAACTCATTTATCCATGCAATTTCCATCTGCTGGGGTTTACGGTGAAAATATTGAAAGTGAATTTTTAATGGAACAAAAGGGAATTTTTTTTTGTCAAATCTTCGTTTTTTTTTTTTTTTTATTTCTGCTGATTTTTAGGGTATTGTAATCTTCAAAATATTAAATCGTACCAAAAAAAGCTTTTGGAATCCTTTTATCCATGTAGTTTTCATCTGTCGAGGTTTATAGTAAAAATACAAAAAAGGAATTTTTAATGGAACAAAATAGAATTTTCTCTATCAAATTTTCGTTTTCTGATTTCAACCGACTTTCAGGATATCGGGATCTCCAAAATATTAAATCATACGTAAATAAATCTTTTGGAACCCATTAATCCATGCAAATTTCCATCTGCCAGGGTTTACAGTGAAAATATCGAAATGGAATTTTTAATGAAACAAAAGGGAATTTTCTCTGTCAAATATTCGTTTTCTGATTTTAGCTGACTTTCAGGGTATCCGGATCTCCAAAATATTAAATTGTACGTTAAAAAAACTTTTGGAACCTATTTATTTATGCAGATTTTTATCTACTGATTTACAGTGAAAATATCGAAAGGGAATTTTCTCTGTCAAATTTTCATTTTTTGATTTCAGCTGACTTTCAAGGTATCCGGATCTCCAAAATATTAAATCGTACGGTAATAAAGCTTTTGGAATCCATTTATCCATGCAAATTTCAATCTGCTGGGGTTTACAATGAGAATACCGAAAGTGAATTTTTAATGGAACAAAAGGAAATTTTCTCCGTCAAGTCTTCGTTTTTGGATTTCGGTTGACTTTCAGGGTATTGGGATCTCCAAAATATTAAGTTATATTGATATAAATCTTTTGGGACCCATTTATCCATGTAGTTTCCATCTGTCGGGGTTTATAATGAAAATTTCGAAATGAAATTTTTAATGGAATAAAAGAAAATTTTCTTTGTCAAATCTTTGTTTTCTTTCAGATGATTTTCAGGATATCGGGATCTCTAAAATATTAAATCATACCGAAATAAAACTTTTGGAACCCATTTATCCATAGTTTTCTTCTACCGAGGTTTATGGTGAAAATACTTAGGGAATTTTTAATAGAACAAAAGGGAATTTTCTCTATTAAATCTTTTTTTTTTGATTACAACTGACTTTTAGGGTATCCAAATCTCCAAAATATTAAATCATACCGAAATAAAGCTTTTGGAATTCATTTATTCATACAGTTTCATTTGCCGGGATTTATAGTGAAAATATCGAAAGGTAATTTTTAATGGAACAAAAGGAAATTTTCTCTATTAAATCTTCATTTTCTGATTTTAGCTGACTTTAGGGTATCGAGATCTTCAAAATAATAAATCATATGCAAAATAAAAGATTTCCATCTGTTGGGGTTTATAGTGAAAATACTGAAAGAGAATTTTTAATGCAACAAAAGGGAATTTTTTTGTCAAATCTTTGTTTTCTAGTTTCAGCTGACTTTTACGGTATTCGGAACTCCAAAATATTAAATCATACGGTAATAAAGCTTTTCGGAACCTATTTATTTATGCAGATTTCGATCTACCGAGGTTTATAGTGAAAATACCGAAAGGGAATTTTCTCTGTCAAATTTTCATTTTTTGATTTCAGCTAGCTTTTAAGGTATTCGGATCTACAAAATATTAAATCGTATGGTAATAAAGCTTTTGGAATCCATTTATCCATGCAAATTTTAATATGCCGGGGTTTACAATGAAAATATCGAAAGTGAATTTTTAATGGAACAAAAGGGAATTTTCTTCGTCAAGTCTTCGTTTTCGGATTTCGGCTGACTTTGAAGGTATCGGGATCTTCAAAATATTAAACTATATCGATATAAAGCTTTTAGGACCCATTTATCCATGCAGTTTCCATCTGCCGGGGTTTATAGTGAAAATTTCAAAATGGTATTTTTAATGGAATAAAAGGAAATTTTCTTTGTCAAATCTCCGTTTTCTTTCAGATGATTTTAGGGTATCGGGATCTCTAAAATATTAAATTGTACCAAAATAAAACTTTTGGAACTCATTTATCCATGCAGTTTTCTTCTGCTGGGGTTTACGGTGAAAATACTCAGGGAATTTCTAATGGAACAAAAGGGAATTTTCTCTGTTAAATCTTCATTTTTTGATTACAATTGACTTTTAGGGTATCCAAATCTCCAAAATATTAAATCATACCGAAATAAATCTTTTGGAATTCATTTATTCATACAGTTTCCATTTGTCGGGATTTATAGTGAAAATACCGAAAGGTAATTTTTAATGGAATAAAATGGATTTTTCTCTGTTAAATCTTCATTTTCTGATTTTAGCTTACTTTTAGGGTATCGGGATCTCCAAAATAATAAATCATACGCAAAATAAAAGATCTCTATATGCCGGGGTTTATAGTGAAAATATTGAAAGATAATTTTTAATGGAACAAAGGGAATTTTTTCTGTCAAATTTTTGTTTTCTAATTTCAGTTGACTTTCATGGTATTCGGATCTCCAAAATATTAAATCATACGGTAATAAAACTTTTGGAACCCATTTATTCACGCAAATTTTGATATGCCGAGGTTTACAGTGAAAATACCGAAAATGAATATTTAATGGAACAAAAGGGAATTTTATTTGTCAAATTTTTGTTTTTTGATTTTAGTTAACTTTTAGGGTATTTGGATCTCTAAAATATTAAATCGTACAGTAATAAAGCTTTTGAAACCCATTTATCCATGTAGATTTCAATCTACCGAGGTTTACAATGAAAATACCAAAAAATTTTTTTAATGGAATAAAATGGAATTTTTAATGGAACAAAAGGGTATTTTTTCTGTCAAATCTTCGTTTTTGATTTTAGCTGACTTTCACGATATCCGGATCTCCAAAATATTAAATCGTAATGTAATAAAGTTTTTGGAACCCATTTATCCATGCAAATTTCGATATGCCGAGGTTTAGAGTGAAAATATCGAAAGAGAATTTTTAATGGAATAAAAGGGAATTTTCATTGTCTGATTTTAGCTAACTTTCAGGGTACTTGGCCATCTAAAATATTAAATCGTACGGTAATAAAGCTTTTGAAACCAATTTATCCATGCTGATTTCAATCTGTTGAGATTTAAAGTGAAAATATCAAAATGGAATTTTTAATTGGAATAAAAGGGAATTTTCTCCTTTACCAAAAAAAAAAAAAAAGGAATTTTCTTTATCAAATCTTCATTTTATGATTTTAGTTGACTTTCAAAGTATCGAGATCTCCAAAATATTAAATCGAATCGAAATAAAGCTTTTGGAACATATTTATCCATGCAGTTTCCTTTTACTAGGGTTTATAAAGAAAATACCAAAAGAGAATTTTAATGGAACAAAAGTGAATTTTCTTTGTCAAATCTTTGTTTTTTGAATTCAACCGACTTTCAGAGTATTCGAATCTCCAAAATATTAAATTTTACCAAAATAAAGCTTTTGAAACCCATTTATTCATGCAGATTTCGATCTGCCGGGGTTTACATTGAAAATACCAAAAGGGAATTTTTAACGGAACAAAAGGGTATTTTCTCCGTCAAGTCTTCGTTTTCTAATTTCAGTTGACTTTTAGTGTATTGGGATCTCCAAAATATTAAATCGTATCGAAATATAGTTTTTTGAACCCATTTATCCATGCAGTTTCCTTTTGCTAGGGTTTACAGTGAAAATAGCGAAAGAAAATTTTTAATGGAACAAAAGGGAATTTTCTCTGTCAAATCTTTGTTTTTTGATTTCAGTTGACTTTTAGGGTATCGGGATTTCCAAAATATTAAATTGTATCGAAAAAAAGCTTTTGAAACTCGTTTATCCATGTAGTTTCCTTCTGCTGGGGTTTACAGTGAAAATACCGAAAGTGAATTTTTAATGGAATAAAAGGAAATTTTCTCTATCAAATTTTTGTTTTCTTATTTCAGCTAACTTTTAGGGTATTGGGATCTCCAAAATATAAAATCGAATCGAAAAAAAGCTTTTGGAACCCATTTATCCATGTAGTTTCCATTTATCGGGGTTTACAATGAAAATACCAAAAGGGAATTTTTAATGGAACAAAAGTAAATTTTCTCTGTCAAATTTTCATTTTTTGATTTTAGCTGAGTTTCAAGGTATCGGGATCTCCAAAATGTTAAATTGTTTCGAAATAAAGGTTTTGAAACCCATTTGTCCATGCAGTTTCATTCTGCCGGGGTTTACAGTGAAAATACCGAAAGGGAATTTTTAATGGAACAAAAAGAAATTTTTTCTGTCAAATCTTCATTTTTCGATTTCGGTGACTTTTAGGGTATCGGAATTTCCAAAATAATAATCATAAGGAAATAAAATTTTTGGAACTCATTAATCCATGGAAATTTCCATCTGCCTAGGATTTACAATGAAAAATTATTGAAAGGGAATTTTTAAAGGAACAAAATAGATTTTTTTTGGTCAAATCTTTGTTTTTTGATTTCGGTTGACTTTCAGGGCATCGGATGTCCAAAATTGTGGCATCCCAAAAATTCAAGACAAGCTCTAAGATGTATTAAAGCCCATAATTAGGTAATGAAATTACCTATGATTTATGCTTTAGCCATTAATTTTCTTTTAAGACTAAGTGTTATATGCTTGTGTTCATGAGTTCCAAAAATTGGTATTATAAGATAAATTAATGAGAATAATTTATTCATGGTTATGCACCTCATAGACTAAATTTCTATAGATTAAATGTTACAAGATTTTGGCCATGTGAAATTTAAAACTTGAAATCTATAAAAGAAAGAATTAAAAGTGAATTATTAAAAGTAAAATTGGGATTTAATTAGGTTTGGGCCTTAGGCCCAATAGCATGGACCTTTGATGGGCCAAAATGGCCGGCCCATTGAAGCCTAAGGAGGAGTTGTCGCCGTTCGTCCATTTTTGCGTGATGAAGGCCATGTGTCTCTCTCAAATTGCCAAGTATAGATCATGCAATTAGCAATCATTGCTAATGATGGAAGGGAAGACCATTAGGGGGGAATAGTGGCCGGTTAAGGTGAGAAAGAGAGGGAGAGAGAGGGCTTTGTCCAAGCCAAGAGAGAGAGAGAGAGAGAGAGAGAGAGAGAGAGAGAGAGAGAGAGAGAGAGGAGGAACCGAGAGAGGAGGAAGAAGGAGCCGCTCGCCGTTCATCCGCCCGTCACCGTCCGTTTGCCCGTCCGTGTGCCATCCGTGTGCCGTCATTCACTTGATCTTAGAGGCAAGTTAGGATCCATTTTCTACTCTTGCATGTGTGTCTTGCATGTATGGTTGAGATGGTGTTGAATCTTGGGTGTTTAGAGGTAAGGAACCGAAGCTAGTGTGATTTGTTCTTGAAAGAGCTTGCTGGTTTCGTGTATACCACCTGACCCAGAAACTTGTAGAGGCTTGCATGCATGTTTTGAGTTGGATTTTGACTTCGATTTCTTCATGAAAGTTGTAGAAAACATCTCAAAGTATAACATACTAAAATTTGAGACAAAAAGATTGATTTTAAGGGGTGAAACCCTCCTCCTACGAAGACACTAGATCTGGAACTGCTTTGTCGACTTCTTGGTGGTTTTGTGTGTTGCATGTTGCTTTTTACCGAGAATCTCACTTTGACTTCTTCATGAAAGTTGTAGAGAACATCCTAAAGACTAACATAATCTAATTTGAGGTAAAATGAGCAAGTGTAGCCTAGTGAAACAATTTTCCTTTGAAGATGGTAAATCTGGAAACACGGTACTGGATACCCGAGACTTCCTAGACCTATATGGTGACTATTATTTGAGAATCTCACTTATATCCCTTAATGAAAGTTTTAGGGGACCTCTTGAGACAAAACATATCAAAATTTCAGAAGAAACAAAGAAAGATAAGTAGGTGAAACCTTGATTTTTCGGAGATAGTTAAACTGGACCGTTTGGTGCTAGAAACAGGAGCTTCGACCGTCTATAGAAAATTATCTAGAACGAACCTGGCCTAGATGTCTTCATCAAAAAATATACTTTAGGGTCTTGACTATAATCTGGTAAAATTTCATAATTTTTGGAGGTCATTTGGGTATTTTAATCGAAATATTTCAAAAACTGCGCAATCTGACTTTGTCCGAATTTTGCATGTGTGAGCTATATCTTTTTGTGTGAAGCTCTTTTGGGCATGTGTCCTTCATGAAATTGTTACCTTTATGTCTTATCTAGTACATGCTCTGATTGTGTGATTTTTGAGGATCATATGGATATTTAATTTAAATGTTTTCTAAAATTGTGCAGGCTGGAATTTAGTAAATTTTAAAAAGGCATGTATTATGGACTATTCTAAGTTGTATGGATTCCATGGATCATACTGTCTCTAGTAATTATATCTTGCTACATGTATGATGATGATTGGAAATGTACATAAAAAAATTAAAAGGATGAAAGTGATCTTGTTTGCCATTACATCATATGCCATGATGATCTTAAGACATAAATGGGTGAACATAAATTACGATAAATGATGAAATTGTTGGAGGCGGATGATAATGCCCTGAGAGTGTCAGGATGCATGGGATGGGGGGTGCTGGATGCTTGGATTGTATTGAGATACATGGCCGGATGTCCTCGGGAGTTTCGAGATGCTCGGAATGGTTGGGTGCCGGAAGCCTCGGAGGTTTGTGCTTGAGGGGATGCCTTGTGATGCCAGTTGGGATGCAAGATGCTCGGAATGTGGGGGTGCCAGATGCCCGGTGGTGTGTGCCGGAGGTTTATCTCACGATGCCAAGTTGGGGTGCGAGTGATAAAGTGTGGGATGCAATTGCTGATCCCAAGAAAGAGAGATGTGATGATCAAATTGAAAGATAAAAGTGGAAATTGAATCATGCACATGTGATATGATGACATATGTATGGGTGTGTGACATGATGATGATCACCTATGGCATGATGATATGTGTGTGACATGATGATGATTACCTATGGCATGATGATATATGTGTGTGACATGATGATGATCACCTATGGCATGATGATATGTGTGAGACATGATGATGATCACCTATGGCGTGATGATATATGTGTGTGACATGATGATGATCACCTATGTCATGATGATCACCTATGGCATGATGATATATGTGTGTGACATGATGATGATCACTTATGGCGTGATGATATGTATATGACATGACTGTGATGAGTATATGAGGATGTATGTATATATGGCATGATGACATATGCATGGCTTTAAGGTAAGTTATGCTTGGATGCATGAATGACATGTGTTGTGCTATGATTGTATTGTATGATGCATTGAGTGGTTATTGGATCTTTTACCTACTGAGTGGTTGTACTCACCCCTTCGGGGACCAATATTTTAGATTAGAAAGATGCCGCTCCCTATCGTCACGTGAGGCACCTTTTATGGCCTCCCATTGGATGTAGAGGTAGAGTGTATGGAGATCGATTGCGTCACTATCCCTGGACTAACATTTGTGCGAGTGCGAGTACTGGTTATGTACGATGTGGGCCTGGCTGGGGGCCCTGTCATTCAAGAGTTTCTGTCAGTTCATGTACATCGAGATGGAGTGATTAGGGGGATGTTGCCGCCACCACCGCTTGATGCACTAGGATGGGTGTGATGGTCGCATGAGGGGTAGAGGGCTGATGTTTCTTTTTGGGATGATAGCCGACACTAGTTGATTGGGGATCTTGCATGATCGTTTTAGAGGGTCGAGTGTCTCTTTTTGGGGTTATGGCCGAGTGTAACTAAAAGTCTTGGCCTTTCTTTTGATGTACCGACCCGAGAAAAACTCATCATGAAAATATGTAAATAAAAGTGTCGTGGCTTTATCTTTTCTTATGATGCTTAGTGGTGTGCATTGTATCATGATTGTTGGAGGGAGAGATGGTGATATTAAGTTATGGTTCCGCTAATAAGTCGCGCTGGGACCGTTTCATAAAAAAAAAATGCCTATGAACTTCGATGCTTCTTCCAAGAGATGTAACTAGTGTCCATTAGGTGTAACAATAGGTGCCTGTGGTGACCTAAGGTGTTTCGGGGTGCCACAAAAATATTAAATCATACGGCGATAAAGCTTTTGGAACCCATTAATCCATGCGGATTTCCATCTTCCGGGGTTTACAGTGAAAAAATATCGAAAGAGAATTTTTAATGGAAGAAAAGGGATATTTTTTTCTGTCAAGTCTTTGTTTTTTGATTTTAGTTGACTTTTAGGGTATCCGAATCTCTAAAATTTAAATCGTATGGTAATAAAGTTTTTGGAACCCATTTATCGATGCTGTTTCCATCTGTTGGGGTTTATAGTGAAAATACTGAAATGGAATTTTTTAGGGAACAAAAGGGAATTTTCACTATCAAATCTTCATTTTCTGATTTCAGTTGACTTTAGGGTATCGAGATCTCTAAAATATTAAATTGGATCGAAATGAAGCTTTCGGTACCCATTTATCCATGCAGTTTCCATCTGCCGGGGTCTATCATGAAAATATCAAAAGGGAATTTTCAATGGAACAAAAGGGAATTTTCTCCGTCAAGTATTCGTTTTTTGAGTTCAGCTGACTTTTAGCGTATCGGGATCTCCAAAATATTAAATCGGACAAAAATAAAGCTTTTGGAACCCATTTTTCAAGTAGTTTCCATCTGCTAGGGACTACAGTGAAAATATCGAAATGAAATTTTCAATGGAACAAAAGGGAATTTTCTGCGTTAAGTCTTCGTTTTTTGATTTCAGCTAACAATCAGGATATCGGGATCTCCATAAAATTAAATCCGACCGAACTAAAGCTTTCGGACCCCATTTATCCATGCAGTTTCCATCTACTTGGGTATATAATGAAAATACCGAAAGTGAATTTTCAATGGAACAAAAGGAAATTTTCTCTGTCAAGTCTTTGTTTTCTGATTTCAAATGACATTTTGGGTATTAGGATGTCAAAATTATTAAATTGGACCAAAATGAAGCTTTTGAAACTCATTTATCAATGCAGTTTCCATCTGTCGGGGTCTATAGTGAAAATACCAAAAGGGAATTTTCTATGGAGACAAATGGAATTTTCTAGTCGAATCTTTGTTCTTTGGTTTTGCATGGTTGTTAGGGTGCTATGATCTCCAAAATGATGGGTCGTACAGAAATAAAGCTTTTGGAAGGCATGTTTCCTAGTAGATTTCTAACTGTCCGGTTTTTCAAGCAAAAAATAGCCGTAAAGGGAATTTTCTATGTTGAATCTTCGTTCTTTGGTTTCGCCTGGTCGTTAGGGTGTTGTGATCTCCAAAATGATGGGTCTTACGGAAATAAAGCTTTTGGAAGCCATGTTTCTCGGTAGATTTCCAACTGTCGGGGTTTTTATGGCAAAAAAGGTCGGAAAGGGAATTTTCTATGGAAAAAAAAGAGAATTTTCCCTATCGAATCTTCATTCTCTGGTTTTGCATGGCCTTCAGAGTGCTATGATCTCCAAAATGATGGTCATACGGAAATAAGGCTTTTGGAAGCCATGTTTCTCGGCAGATTTCCAAATGTCGGGGTTTTTAGGCAAAAAATGGTCGGAAAGGGAATTTTTATGGAGAAAAAATGAATTTTCTTTATCGAATCTTTGTTCTCTGGTTTCGGCTGGCCTTCAAGGTGCTGTGATATTCAAAATGATGGGCCGTATAGAAATAAAGCTTATTTCAACCATGTTTCCCAGTAGAACTGTCGGGGTTGTTTATGAAAAAATGGCCGAAAGGGAATTTTCTATGGAGAAAAAAGGAATTTTCTCTTTCAAATCTTCGTTCTCTCTTTACGCCTGGCCTTCAGCGTGCTGTGATCTCCAAAATAATGGGTCGTATGGAAAGAAAGCTTTTGGAAGTCATGTTTCCCAGCAGATTTCCAAATGTTGAGGTTTTTCAGGAAAAAATAGCCGGAAATGGAATTTTCTTTGGAGAAAAAGGGAATTTTCTCAGTCGAATCTTCATTCTCTGGTTTTGCATGGCCTTTAGGGTGCTATGATCTCCAAAATGATGCTCATACAGAAATAAAGCTTTTGGAAGCCATATTTCCTAGTAGATTTCCAACTATTGGGGTTTTTCAAGCAAAAAATGGCTAGAAAATGAATTTTCTATGGAGAAAAAGGGAATTTTCTTTGTTGAATCGTCGTTCTCCTATTTCACCTAGCCTTTAGGGTGCTGTGATCTCTCCAATATTGGGTCGTACAGAAAAAAACCCTTTTGGAAGCCATGTTTCCCAGCAGATTTCCAACTGTCGGGATTTTTCAAGGAAAAAAAGGTTGGAAAAGGAATTTTTTATGGAAAAAAAAGGGAATTTTCTATGTCAAATCTTTGTTCTTTGGTTTCCTAGGGCCTTTGGGGTGCTGTGATCTTCCAAATCATGGGCCGTATGGAAATAAAACTTTTGGAAGACATGTTTCCCATCAGATTTCTAATTGTCGGGTTTTTAAGGCAAAAAATGGCCGGAAAAGGAATTTTCTATGGACAAAAAAGGAATTTTCTCTGTTGGATCTTCGTTCTTTGGTTACGCCTGGCCTTCAGGGTGTTATGATCTCCAAAATGATGGATTGTACGGAAATAAAGCTTTTGGAAGTCATGTTTCCTAGTAGATTTCCAACTGTCGCGGTTGTTCAGGAAAAAATAACCAGAAAGGGAATTTTTTATGGAGAAGAGGGGAATTTTCTCTTCCGAATCTTCGTTCTCCAGTTTCACATGGCCTTCAAGGTGCTATGATCTCCAAAATGATAGTCGTACGGAAATAAAGTTTTTGGAAGCCATGTTTCTCAACAGATTTTCAACTATCGGAGTTTTTCAGACAAAAAAAGGCCGGAAAAGGAATTTTCTATGGAGAAAAAAGGAATTTTCTTCGTCGAATCTTCGTTCTTTGGTTAAGCCTGGCTTTCAGGGTGCTGTGATCTCCAAAATGATGGGTCGTATGGAAATTAAACTTTTGGAAGCCGTGTTTCCTAGTAGATTTCCAACTGTTGGGGTTTTTAGGCAAAAAATGGTCGAAAAGAAAATTTTCTATGAAGAAAAAGGGAATTTTCTTTTTCAAATCTTCGTTCTCTTGTTTTCGCCGGGCCTTCGGGGGCATTGTGATCTCCAAAATGATGGGTCGTACAGAAACAAAGCTTTTGGAAGTCATGTGTCATAGTAGATTTCCAGCTGTCGGGGTTTTTTAGGCAAAAAATGGATGGAAAGGAAGTTTTCTATGGAGAAAATATGAATTTTCTCGGTCGAATCTTCGTTCTCTAGTTTCGCCTTGCATTTAGGGTGCTGTAATCTCCAAAATGATAAGTTGTATGGAAATAAATCTTTTGGAAGTCATGTTTCTCAGCAGATTTCTAACTGTTGGGGGCTTTTCAGGAAAAAATGGCTGGAAAAGGAATTTTCTTTGGAGAAAAATTGAATTTTCTCTCTCGAATCTTCGTTCTCTGGTTACACTTGGCCTTCAGGGTATTGTGATCTCCAAAATGATGGGTCATACGGAAATAAAGCTTTTGGAAGCCATGTTTTCCAACAGATTTCCAATTGTCGGTGTTTTTTAGGAAAAAATGGCTCGGAAGGGAATTTTCTATGGAGAAGGAATTTTCTCTTTCGGATCTTCGTTCTCCAGTTTTGCATGCCCTTTAGGGTTCTATGATCTCCAAAATGATGGTCGTACGGAAATAAAGTTTTTGGAAGCCATGTTTCCAAGCAGATTTCCAATTGTTGGGGTTTTGCATGCAAAAAACGGTCGGAAAAAGGAATTTTCTACGGAGAAATAGTGAATTTTCTCTGTCAAATCTTTGTTCTCTGGTTACGCTGGCCTTCAAGGTGCTGTGATCTCCAAAATGATGGGTCGTATGGAATAAAGCTTTTGGAAGCCATGTTTCCTAGCAGATTTCCAACTGTCGGGGTTTTTCAGGCAAAAAATGGTCGAAAAGAAAATTTTCTATGGAGAAAAAGTGAATTTTCTCCTTTAAATCTTCATTCTCTAGTTACACCAGGCCTTCAGGGTGCTATGATCTCCAAAATAATGGGTCGTACGGAAAAAAAGCTTTTGGAAGTCATGTTTCCCAGCAGATTTCTAACTGTTAGGGTTTTTCAAGCAAAAAATGGTCGAAAAATGATTTTTCAAATGGAGAAAAAGGGAATTTTCTCTGTGGAATCTTCGTGCTTTGGTTTCGCCAGGCCTTCAAGGTACTGTGATCTCCAAAATGATGGGTTGAACGGAAACAAAGCTTTTGGAAGCAATGTTTCCCAATGGATTTAGAACTGTTGGGGTTTTTTTCAAGCAAAAAATGATCGGAAATTTAATTTTCTATGGAGAAAAAGTGAATTTTCCCTGTGGAATCTTCGTTCTCTGGTTTTGCCGGGCCTTCAGGGTGCTATGATCTTCAAAATGATGGTTGTACGGAAAGAAAGTTTTTGGAAGCCATGTTTTCTAGTAGATTTCCAACTGTTGGGATTTTTTAGGTAAAAAATGGTCGGAAATGGAATTTTCTTTGGAGAAAAAAGGGAATTTTCTTTATCAAATCTTTGTTCTCCTCTTTCGCCTGGCCTTCAAGATGCTGTGATCTCCAAAATGATGGGTCGTACGGAAATAAAGCTTTTGCAAGCCATGTTTTTCCACAAATTTCCAATTGCTAGGGTTTTTCTAGCAAATAATGGCCGGAAAAGAAATTTTCTAAGGAGAAAAAGGAAATTTTCTCTGTTGAAACTTCATTCTCCGATTTCACCTCGCCTTCAGGGTGCTATGATCTCCAAATTGATGGGCTGATAGAAATAAAACTTTTGGAAGCCATGTTTCGCAGCAGATTTCCAATTGTTTGGGGGGGTTTTTCAGGAAAAAATGGCCAAAAAGGGAATTTTCTATGGGAAAAAGGGAATTTTCTTTGTCGAATCCTCATTCCCTGGTTTCGTCGGGCCTTCCGGGTGCTGTGATTTCCCAAGTGATGGGTTGTATGGAAATAAAGCTTTTGGAAGACTTGTTTCCCATTAGATTTACAACTATCGAGGCTTTTAAGGTAAAAAATGGCCGAAAAGGGAATTTTCTATGGAGAAAAAGGAAATTTTCTCTGTCAAATTGTCGTTCTTTGGTTTTGCCGGGCCTTTCGGGCAATGTGATCTCCCAAATGATGGGTCGTATGGAATAAAGTTTTTGGAAGCCTTGTTTCCGATCATATTTCCTATTGTAGGGGTTTTCCAGGAAAAAAATGGCCAGAAAAGAATTTTCTTTGGGGAAAAAGGGAATTTTCTCTGTTGAATCTTCGTTCTTTGGTTTCGTCGAGGTGTAAGGGTGCTGTGATCTCCCAAATGTTGGATGGAAAGGAAATAAAGCTTTTTGAAGCCATGTTTTCCATCATATTTTCAACTATCGGGGTTTTTAATGCAGAAAACGGAAGGAAAGGGAATTTTCGAAGGAGAAAAAGGGAATTTTCGATGTCAAATCTTCGTTCTCTAGTTTCGTCGAGCCTTCAGGGTGCTGTGATCTACCAAATGATGGGTCATACGGAAATAAAGCTTTTGGAAGGCATGTTTCCCAGCAGATTTCCAAATGTCGTTGTTTTTTGGCCAAAAATGGCTAGAAAGAGAATTTTCTATGGAGAAAAAGAGAACTTTCTATGGGGAAAAAATGGAATTTTCTCGGTGGAATCTTTGTTCTCAGGTTTTTTCGGGGCTGTGCCTTTGTGATCTCCAAAATGATGGGGTGATGGAACTAAAGCTTTTGGAAGCCATGTTCCCCGTCATATTTCCAACTATCGTGGTTTTTCACGCAAAAAATGGCAGGAAATGGAATTTTCTATGGAGAAAAAGGGAATTTTCTATGGGGAAAAATGGAATTTTCTTGGTGAATCTTCGTTCTCTGGTTTAGCCGAGCCTTAAGTGTGTTGTGATCTCCCAAATGTTGGGTCGTACGGAAATAAAGCTTTTGGAAGCCACGTTCCACATCATATTTCCAAATGTCGGGGTTTTTCAAACAAAAAATGGCAGGAAAGGGAATTTTCTATGGAAAAACAGGGAATTTTCTCTATGTAGTCTTTTTTCTCTTATTTTGTCGGGCCTTCAGGGCACTATGTTCTCCCAAATGATGGGTCGGATGGAACTAAACCATTTGGAAGCCATGTTACCCAGCAAATTTCCAACAGTCCAGGTTTTTCAGCCAAAAAATGGTTGGAAAGGGAACTTTCTATGGAAAAACGGGGAATTTTCTTTGTGGAGTCTTCGTTCTCTTATTTTGCCGGGTCTTTAGGGCATTGGGATCTCAAAAATGATGGGTCAAACGGAACTAAACCATTTGGAAGCCATGTTTCCCAGCAGATTTCCAACGGTCCAGGTTTTTCAGCCCAAAAATGGTCGGAAAGGGAATTTTCTACGGAAAAACAGAGAATTTTCTTTGTGGAGTCTTCGTTCTCTTATTTCGCCGGGCCTTCAGGGCACAATGATCACCAAAATGATGGGTCGGATGAAACTACACCTTTTGGAAGCTATGTTTGCCAGCAGATTTCCAACGGTTGAGGTTTTTCAGCCAAAAAAGACCGGAAAGGGAATTTTGTATGGAAGAATAGGGAATTTTCTTTGTGAAGTCTTCATTCAATTATTTTGCCGAGCCTTCAAGGCACTGTGATCTCCAAAATGATGGGTCGGACGGAACTAAACCATTTTCGAAGCCATATTTCGCAGCAGATTTCCAATGGTCGAGGTTTTTCAGCCAAAAAATGGCCGGAAATGGAATTTTCTATGGAAAAACAGAGAATTTTTGCTATGGAGTCTTCGTTCTCTTATTTCACCAGGCCTTCAGGGCACTGTGATCTCCAAAATGATGGGTCGGATGGAACTAAACAATTGGAAAGCCATGTTTCCCACTAGATTTCCAAAGGTCGAGGTTTTTCAACCAAAAAATGGCCGGAAAGGGAATTTTCTATGGAAAAATAGGGAATTTTCTCTATGGAGTCTTCGTTTTCTTGTTTCACCGAGCCTTCAGGGCACTGTGATCTCGAAGATAATGGGTCAGATGGAACTAAACCATTTGGAAGCCATGTTTACGAGTAGATTTCCAACGGTCGAGGTTTTTCAGCTAAAAAATGGTTCGAAATGGAATTTTTTTATGGAAAAACAGGGAATTTTTTCTGCGGAGTCTTCGTTCTCTTATTTTGCCGGGCCTTCAGGGCACTGTGATCTCCCAAATGATGGGTGGATGGAACTAAACCATTTGGAAGTCATGTTTCCTAGCAGATTTCCAATAGTCTAGGTTTTTCAGCCAAAAAATGGCCGGAAAGGGAATTTTCTATGGAAAAATAGGGAATTTTCTCTGTGGAGTCTTCGTTCTCTTGTTTTGTCGGGCCTTCAGGGCACTGTGATCTCCAAAATGATGGGTCGGATGGAACTAAACCATTTGGAAGCCATGTTTCCCAGCAAATTTCCAACGGTCGAGGTTTTTCAGCCAAAAAATGGCCGGAAAGGGAATTTTCTATGGAAAAATAGGGAATTTTCTCTGTGGAGTCTTCGTTCTCTTGTTTCGCCGGGCCTTCAGGGCATTGTGATCTCCAAAATGATGGGTCGGATGAAACTAAACCATTTGGAAGCCATGTTTCCCAGCAGATTTCCAATGGTCGAGGTTTTTCAGCCAAAAAATGGCCGGAAAGGGAATTTTCTATGGAAAAACAGGGAATTTTCTCTGTGGAGTCTTCATTCTCTTGTTTCGCCGGGCCTTCAGGGCACTTTGATCTCCAAAATGATGGGTCGGATGGAACTAAACCATTTGGAAGCCATGTTTCCCAGCAGATTTCCAACGGTCGAGGTTTTTCAGCCAAAAAATGGTCGGAAATGGAATTTTCTATGGAAAAATAGGGAATTTTCTCTGTGGAGTCTTCGTTCTCTTGTTTCACGGCCCTTAGGGCACTGTGATCTCCAAAATGATGGGTTGGATGGAACTAAACCATTTGGAAGCCATGTTTCGTAGTAGATTTCCAACGGTCGAGGTTTTTCAGCCAAAAAATGGCCGGAATGGGAATTTTCTATGGAAAAACAGGGAATTTTTGCTTTGGAGTCTTCGTTCTCTTATTTTCCCCGGCCTTTAGGGCACTGTGATCTCCAAAATGATGGGTCAGACGGAACTAAACCATTGGAAAGCCATGTTTCCTAGCAGATTTCCAATGGTCGAGGTTTTTCAGCCAAAAAATGGCAGGAAATGGAATTTTCTCTGTGGAGTCTTCGTTTTCTTGTTTCGCTGGGCCTTCAGGGCACTGTGATCTCGAAAATGATGGGTCGGACAGAACTAAACCATTTGGAAGCCATGTTTCTTAGCAGATTTCCAACGGTCGAGGTTTTTCAGCCAAAAAATGGTGGGAAAGGGAATTTTCTATGGAAAAACGGGGAATTTTCTCTGTGGAGTCTTCGTTCTCTTGTTTCGCGGGGCTTCTTTGGGCTTTGTGATCTCCAAAATGATGGGCCGTACGGAACTAAAGCTTTTGGAAGCCATGTTTCCCAGCAGATATCCAACTGTTGGGGTTTTTCTACCAAAAAATGGCCGGAAAGGGAATTTTCTATGGAAAAATAGGGAATTTTCTTTGTGGAATCTTCGTTCTCTTGTTTTGTGGGGCCTTCAGGGCACTGTGATCTCCAAAATGATGGGTCGGATGGAACTAAACCAATTAGAAGCCATGTTTCATTGCAGATTTCCAACGGTCGAGCCTTTTCAACCAAAAAATAGCCGGAAAGGGAATTTTCTTTGGAAAAACAGGGAATTTTTTCTGTGGAGTCTTCGTTCTCTTGTTTCACCAGGCGTTTAGGGCACTGTGATCTCCAAAATGATGGGTTGGATGGAACTAAACCATTTAGAAGCCATGTTTCCCAGCAGATTTCCAACGGTCGAGGTTTTTCAGCCAAAAAATGGCCGGAAAGGGAATTTTCTATGGAAAAACAGGGAATTTTCTCTGTGGAGTCTTCGTTCTCTTGTTTTGCCGGGCCTTCAAGGCATTGTGATCTCCAAAATGATGGGTCGGATGGAACTAAACCATTTGGAAGCCATGTTTCTAGCAGATTTCCAACGGTCGAGGTTTTTCAGCCAAAAAATGGCCGGAAAGGGAATTTTCTTTGGAAAAACAGGGAATTTTCTCTGTGGAGTCTTCGTTCTCTTGTTTCGCCGGGCCTTCAGGGCACTGTGATCTCCAAAATGATGGGTCGGACGGAACTAAACCATTTAAAAGACATGTTGCTTAGCAGATTTCCACCGGTCGAGGTTTTTCAGCCAAAAAATGGCCAGAAAGGGAATTTTTTATGGAAAAACAGGGAATTTTCTCAATGGAGTCTTCGTTCGCTTGTTTCGCTGGTCCTTCAGGGCACTGTGATCTCAAAAATGATGGGTTGAACAAAACTAAACCATTTAGAAACCATGATTCCCTACAGATTTCCAACAGTCAAGGTTTTTCATCCAAAAAATGCCCGGAAAGGAAATTTTCTTTGAAGGAACAGGGAACTTTCTCCGTGGAGTCTTCGTTCTCTTGTTTCGCCGGGCGTTCAGGGCACTTTGATCTCCAAAATGATGGGTCGAATGGAACTAAACCATTTAGAAGCCATGTTTCTCAACAGATTTCCAACGGTCGAGGTTTTTCAGCCAAAAAATGGCCGGAAAGGGAATTTTCTATGGAAAAATAGGGAATTTTCTCTGTGGAGTCTTCGTTCTCTTGTTTCGCCGGGCCTTCAGGGTGTTGTGATCTCAAAAATGATGGGTCGGACGGAACTAAACCATTTGGAAGCCGTGTTTCTTGGCAGATTTCCAGCGGTCGAGGTTTTTAGCCAAAAAATGACCAGAAAGGGAATGTTCTATGGAAAAAAAAGAGAATTTTTTCTGTGGAGTGTTCGTTCTCTTCTTTAGCCAGGCCTTCAGGGCACTGTGATCTCCAAAATGAAGGGTCAGATAGAACTAAACCAGTTGGAAGCCATGTTTCTTAGCAGATTTCCAACGGTCGAGGTTTTTCAGCCAAAAAATGGCCGGAAAGGGAATTTTCTATGGAAAAATAGGGAATTTTCTCTGTGGAGTCTTCATTCTCTTGTTTCGCCGGGCCTTTAGGGCACTGTGATCTCCAAAATGATGGGTCGTACGGAACTAAAGCTTTTGGAAGCCATGTTTCCCAGCAGATTTCCAATTGTCGAGGGTTTTTTAGGCAAAAAATGGCCGGAAAGGGAATTTTATATGGAAAAATAGGGAATTTTCTCTGTGGAATCTTCGTTCTCTTGTTTTGCCGGGCCTTCAGGGTGCTGTGATCTCTAAAATGATGAGTCGTATGGAACTAAAGCTTTCGGAAGTCATGTTTTCGAGCAGATTTCCAATAGTCGGGGTTTTTTAGCCAAAAAATGGCCGGAAAGGGAATTTTCTATGGAAAAATAGGGAATTTTCTCTGTGGAATCTTTGTTCTCTTGTTTCGCCGGGCCTTCAGGGCATTGTGATCTCCAAAATGATGGGTCGGACGGAACTAAACCATTTGGAAGCCATGTTTCCCAGTAGATTTCCAACGGTCGAGGTTTTTCAGCCAAAAAATGGCCGGAAATGGAATTTTCTATGGAAAAATAGGGAATTTTCTCTGTGGAGTCTTCGTTCTCTTGTTTCGCCGGGCCTTCAGGGCACTGTGATCTCCAAAATGATGGGTCGGATGGAACTAATCCATTTAGAAGCCATGTTTCCCAACAGATTTCCTACTAGTGAGGTTTTTCAGCCAAAAAATGGCCGGAAAGGGAATTTTCTATGGACAAACATGGGATTTTCTCTGTGGAGTCTTCGTTCTCTTGTTTCGCCGGGCCTTCAGGGCACTGCGATCTCCAAAATGATGGGTCGGACAGAACTCAACCAATTAGAAGCCATGTTTCCCCGCAGATTTCCAACGGTCGAGGCTTTTCAGCCAAAAAATAGCCGGAAATGGAATTTTCAATGGAAAAACAGGGAATTTTCTATGTGGAGTGTTCGTTCTCTTGTTTCGCCTGGCGTTGAGGGCACTGTGATCTCCAAAATGATGGGTCGGACGGTACTAAACCATTTAAAAGCCATGTTTCCCAGCAGATTTCCAACGGTCGAGGTTTTTCAGCCAAAAAATGGCCGGAAAGGGAATTTTCTATGGAAAAACAGGGAATTTTCTTTGTGGAGTCTTCGTTCTCTTGTTTCGCCGGGCCTTCAGGGCACTGTGATCTCCAAAATGATGGGTTGGACGGAACTAAACCATTTGGAAGCCATGTTTCCCAGCAGATTTCCAACGGTCGAGGTTTTTCAGCCAAAAAATGGCGGAAAGGGAATTTTCTATGGAAAAACAGGGAATTTTCTCTGTGGAGTCTTCGTTCTCTTGTTTCGCCGGGCCTTCAGGGCACTATGATCTCCAAAATGATGGGTCGGACGGAACTAAACCTTTTGGAAGCCATGTTTCATAGCAGATTTCCAACGGTCGAGGTTTTTCAGCCAAAAAATGGCCGGAAAGGGAATTTTCTATGGAAAAACAGGGAATTTTCTCTGTGGAGTCTTCGTTCTCTTGTTTCGCCGGGCCTTCAGGGCATTGTGATCTCCAAAATGATGGGTCGGATGGAACTAAACCATTTGGAAGCCATGTTTCCCATCAAATTTCCAACGGTCAAGGTTTTTCATCCAAAAAATGGTCGGAAAGGGAATTTTATATGGAAAAACAGGAAATTTTTTGTGTGGAGTCTTTGTTCTCCTATTTCGCCGGGCCTTCTGGCCACCGTGATCGCCAAAATGATGGGTTGGACGGAACTAAACCATTTGGAAGCCATGTTTCCAAGCAGATTTCCAACGGTCAAGGTTTTTTAGCCAAAAAATGGTCAGAAATGGAATTTATTATGGAAAAACAGGGAATTTTCTCTATGGAGTCTTCGTTCTCTTGTTTCGCCGGGCGTTCAGGGCATTGTGATCTCCAAAATGAAGTGTCGGACGAAACTAAACCATTTAGAAGCCATGTTTCCCAGTAGATTTCCAATAGTCGAGGTTTTTCAGCCAAAAAATGGCCGAAAAGGGAATTTTCAATGGAAAAACAGGGAATTTTCTCTATGGAGTCTTCGTTCTCTTGTTTCGCCGGGCCTTTAGGGCATTGTGATCTCCAAAATGATGGGTCGGACGGAACTAAACCATTTGGAAGCCATGTTTCCCAGCAGATTTCCAACGGTCGAGGTTTTTCAGCCAAAAAATGGCCGGAAAGGGAATTTTCTATGGAAAAAGAGCGAATTTTCTTTGTGGAATCTTCGTACTCTTGTTTCGTTGGGCCTTCAGGGTGTTGTGATCTCGAAAATGATGGGCCGTATGGAACTAAAGCTTTTGGAAACCATGTTTGCTATCAGATTTCCAACTGTCGAGGTTTTTCCACCAAAAAATGGCTAGAAAGGGAATTTTCTATGTAAAAACTGGGAATTTTCTCTGTGGAATCGTCCTTCTCTTGTTTCGTCGGGCCTTTAGGGCGTTGTGATCTCCAAAATGATGGTCTGTACGGAACTAAAGCTTTTGGAAGCCATGTTTGCTAGCAGATTTCCAACTGTCGGGGTTTTTCAGCCAAAAAATGGCCGGAAATGGAATTTTCTATGTAAAAATAGGGAATTTTCTCTGCGAAGTCTTCGTTTCTTGTTTTCGCCGGGCCTTAATGGGGCATTGTGATCTCCAAAATGATGGGTTGCACGGAACTAAAACATTTGGAAGCCATGTTTCCTAGTGCAGATTTCCAATGGTCGAGGTTTTTCAGCCAAAAAATGGCCGGAAAGGGAATTTTCTATGGAAAAAAGGGAATTTTCTCTGTGGAGTCTTCGTTCTCTTGTTTTTCGGGCCTTCAGGGCACTGTGATCTCCAAAATGATGGGTCGGATGGAACTAAACCATTTGGAAGCCATGTTTCTTAGCAGATTTCCAATGGTCGAGGTTTTTCAGCCAAAAAATGGCCGGAAAGGGAATTTTCTATGGAAAAATAGGGAATTTTCTCTGTGGAGTCTTCGTTCTCTTGTTTCACCGGGCCTTCGGGGCACTGTGATCTCCAAAATGATGGGTCGGACGGAACTAAACCATTTGGAAGCCATGTTTCTCAACAGATTTCCAACGGTCGAGGTTTTTCAGCCAAAAAATGGCCGGAAAGGGAATTTTCTATGGAAAAATAGGAATTTTCTCTGTGGAGTCTTCGTTCTCTTGTTTCGCCGGGCCTTCAGGGCACTGTGATCTCCAAAATGATGGGTCGGACGGAACTAAACCTTTTGGAAGCCATGTTTCCCAGCAGATTTCCAACTGTGGGGGTTTTTCAGCCAAAAAATGGCCGGAAAGGGAATTTTCTATGGAAAAACATGGAATTTTCTCTGTGGAGTCTTCGTTCTCTTGTTTCGCCGGGCCTTTAGGGCATTGCGATCTCGTAAATGATGGGTCAGACGGAACTCAACCAATTCGAAGCCATGTTTCCCTGCAGATTTCCAACGGTAGAGCCTTTTCAGTCAAAAAATAGCCGGAAATGGAATTTTCAATGGAAAAATAGGGAATTTTCTATGTGGAGTGTTCGTTCTCTTGTTTCGCCGGGCCTTCAAGGCGCTGTGATCTCCAAAATGATGGGTCGTATGGAACTAAACCTTTTGGAAGCCATGTTTCCCAGCAGATTTCCAACAGTCGGGGTTTTTCATCCAAAAAATGGCAGGAAATGAAATTTTCTATGGAAAAACAGGAAATTTTTTGTTTGGAGTCTTCGTTCTCTTGTTTTGCCGGGCCTTTAGGGCATTGTGATCTCCAAAATGATGGGTCGGACGGAACTAAACCATTTAGAAGCCATGTTTCCCAGCAGATTTCCAACGGTCGAGGTTTTTCAGCCAAAAAATGGCCGGAAATGGAATTTTCTATGGAAAAACAGGGAATTTTCTCTTTGGAGTCTTGGTTCTCTTGTTTCGCCGGGCCTTCAGGGCATTGTGATCTCCAAAATGAAGTGTCGGACGGAACTAAACCATTTAGAAGCCATGTTTCCCAGCAGATTTCCAATTGTCGAGGTTTTTCAGCCAAAAAATGGCCGGAAAGGGAATTTTCTATGGAAAAACATGGAATTTTCTCTGTGGAATCTTTGTTCTCTTGTTTCGCCGGGCCTTCAGGGCATTGTGATCTCCAAAATGATGGGTCGTATGGAACTAAAGCTTTTGGAAGCCATGTTTCCTAGCAGATTTCCAACTGTCGGGGTTTTTCAGCCAAAAAATGGCCGGAAAGGGAATTTTCTATGGAAAAACAGGGAATTTTCTCTATGGAGTCTTCATCTTCTTGTTTCGCCGGGCGTTCATGGTGCTGTGATGTGCAAAATGATGGGTCGGACTATTCTAATGCTTTAGGAAGCCATGTTTGCCAACAGATTTCCAACTGTCGGGCTTTTTCAGCCAAAAAATGGCCGGAAATGGAATTTTCTATGGAAAAAAGGGAATTTTTCTTTGGAGTCTTGTTTGTTTCTTGTCTTCATGTTCTTGTTTCGTTCAGGGTTGTGATGTCCAAAAAATGATGGGTCGATGATAAACCTTTTGGAAGCCATGTTTCCCAACAAATTTCCAATTGTCGGGCTTTTTCAGCCAAAAAATGGCCGGAAAGGAATTTTGTATGGAAAAACAGGGAATTTTCTCTGTGGAGTCTTCGTGTTCTTGTTTCGTTGGGCATTCAGGGTGCTATGATGTCCAAAATGATGGGTCGGACTGATCTAATGCTTTTGGAAGCCATGTTTCCAATAGATTTCCAACGGTCGGGCTTTTTCAGCCAAAAAATGGCCGGAAATGGAATTTTCTATGGAAAAACAAGGGAATTTTTTCTCTGTGGAGTCTTCGTGTTCTTGTTTCGCCGGGCGTTTAGGGTGCTGTGATGTCCAAAATGATGGGTCGGACTGATCTAATGCTTTTGGAAGCCATGTTTCCCAACAGATTTCCAATTGTCGAGCTTTTTCAGCCAAAAAATGGCCGGAAAGGGAATTTTCTTATGGAAAAACAGGGAATTTTCTTTATGGAGTCTTCGTGTTCTTGTTTCGCCGGGGTTTAGGGGGTTGTGATGTCCAAAATGATGGGTTGGACTGATCTAATGCTTTTGGAAGCCATGTTTCCCAACGAGATTTCCAACTATCGGGTTTTTAGCCAAATAATGGCCGGAAAGGGAATTTTCTTGGAAAAACAGGGAATTTTTTTGTGGAGTCTTCGTGTTCTTGTTTCGTCGGGCGTTAAGGGTGCTGTGATGTCCAAAATGATGGCTCGGATTGATCTAATGCTTTTGGAAGCCATGTTTCCCAATAGATTTCCAATTGTCGGGCTTTTTCAGCCAAAAAATGGTCGGAAAGGGAATTTTCTATGGAAAAACAGGGAATTTTCTCTGTGGAGTCTTCGTGTTCTTGTTTTGTCGGGCGTTCAGGGTGTTGTGATGTCCAAAATGATGGGTCGGATTGATGTAATGCTTTTGGAAGCCATGTTTCCCACAGATTTCCAACTGTCGGGCTTTTTCAACCAAAAAATGGCTGGAAAGGGAATTTTCTATGGAAAAACAGGGAATTTTCTCTGTGGAGTCTTCGTGTTCTTGTTTCGCCGGGCGTTCAGGGGACTGTGATGTCCAAAATGATGGGTCGGACTGATCTAATGCTTTTGGAAGCCATGTTTCCCAACAGATTTCCAACTGTCGGGTTTTTCAGCCAAAAAATGGCCGGAAAGGGAATTTTCTATGGAAAAACAGGGAATTTTCTCTGTGGAGTCTTCGTTCTCTTGTTTCGCCGGGCCTTCAGGGGGTTGTGATGTCCAAAATGATGGGTCGGAATGATCTAATGCTTTTGGAAGCCATGTTTCTCGACAAATTTCCAATTGTCGGGTTTTTTCAGCCAAAAAATGGCCGGAAAGGGAATTTTCTAAGGAAAAACAGGGAATTTTTTCTTCATGGAGTATACGCGTTCTTGTTTCGCCGGGTGTTCAGGGTGCTGTGATGTACAAAATGATGGGTCGGACCGATCTAATGCTTTTGGAAGCCATGTTTCCTAACAGATTTCCAACCGTCGGGCTTTTTCAGCCAAAAAATGGCCGGAAAGGGAATTTTCTATGGAAAAACAGGGAATTTTTTCTTTATGGAGATCTTGTGTTTTCATCTTTTTTGCCGGGCTTGTTTCGGGTTCAAGGTGCTGTGATGTCCAAAATGATGGGTCGGACTGATCTAAATGCTTTTGGAAGCCATGTTTTCCAAATAGATTTCCAATTGTCGGGTTTTTCAGTCAAAAAATAGCTGGAAAGGGAATTTTCTATGGAAAAATAGGGAATTTTTCTGTGGAGTCTTCGTTTCTTGTTTCGCGGGGCGTTCAGGGGGCTGTGATGTCCAAAATGATGGCTCGGAATGATCAAATGCTTTCGGAAGTCATGTTTCCCAATAGGTTTTCAACTGTAGGGCTTTTTCAGCTAAAAAATGGTCGGAAAGGGAATTTTTTATGGAAAAACAGGGTATTTTCTCTCTGAAGTATTCGTGTTCTTGTTTCGCTGGGCGTTTAGGGGGCTGTAATGTCCAAAATGATGGGTCGGACTGATTGAATGCTTTTGGAAGCCATGTTTCCCAACAGATTTCCAATTGTTGGGCTTTTTCAACCAAAAAATGGCCGGAAAGGGAATTTTTATGGAAAAACAGGGAATTTTCTCTGTGGAGTCTTCGTGTTCTTGTTTCGCCGGGCATTCAGGGTGCTGTGATGTCCAAAATGATGGGTCGGACTGATCTAATGCTTTTGGAAGCCATGTTTCCCAATAGATTTCCAACTGTCGGGCTTTTTTCAGCCAAAAAATGGCCGGAAATGGAATTTTCTATGGAAAAACAGGGAATTTTCTCTGTGGAGTCTTCGTGTTCTTGTTTCGCCGGGCGTTCGGGGGCTGTGATGTCCAAAATGATGGGTCGGACTGATCTAATGCTTTTGGAAGCCATGTTTCC